>JAUMJJ010000372.1:0-53250 GCA_033556795.1 Tapera naevia
GGTGTCCCCTCCCCCCCAGGGTGTGTGTCCTCCCCCCGGGGTGTCCCCCTCCCCCAATCCTGGGCTGTCCCCCCCCAATCCAGGGTGTGTCCCCCCCCCAGGGTGTCCCCTCCCCCCAGGGTGTCCCCCCCGGGGTGTCCCCCCCTCACCCCTCTGTCCCTTCCAGATGGGGTGGTCCTGGTGGATCCCGAGTACCTCAAGGAGCGCAAAGGTAACGATGTCCCCCCCCCCACCCCTCGGGGTGTGTCCCCCCCCCCCCAATGTCCCCCCCCCAGTGTCCCCCCCACCCCTTGATGTCCCCCCAATGTCCCAATCCCCCCCCCCAGTGTCCCCCCACCCCCCAGTGTCCCCCCCCCAATGTCCCCCCCCGCAATGTCCCCCCCGCCAATGTCCTCCCCCAGTGTCCCCCCCACCCCCCGGTGTCCCCCCCCCAGTGTCCCCCCCACCCAATGTCCCCCCCCCCAATATCCCCCCACCCCTCAGTGTGTGTCCCCCAATGTCCCCCCCCCTCCTCGGTGTCCCTCCCCCATTGTCCACCCCAATGTCCCTCCAATGTCCCCCCACCCCTTGATGTCCCCCAATGTCCCCCCCAATGTCCCCCCCATTGTCCCCTCCCATTGTCCCCCCCCCCATTGTCCCCCCCCCATTGTCCCCCCCCCCATTGTCCCCCCCCCCCATTGTCCCCCCCCCATTGTCCCCCCCCCATTGTCCCCCCCCCAATGTCCCCCCCCCAATGTCCCCCCCCAGTGTCCCCTCCCAATGTCCCCCCCACCCCTTGATGTCCCCCCCAATGTCCCCCCCCCCAATGTCCCCCCCCCCAATGTCCCCCCCCATTGTCCCCCCCCATTGTCCCCCCCCCATTGTCCCCCCCCATTGTCCCCCCCCTCAATGTCCCCCCCCTCAATGTCCCCCCCCCATTGTCCCCCCCCATTGTCCCCCCCCATTGTCCCCACCCCATTGTCCCCCCCCCATTGTCCCCCCCCATTGTCCCCCCCCTTCAATGTCCCCCCCCATTGTCCCCCCCCCCATTGTCCCCCCCCATTGTCCCCCCCCCTTGTCCCACCCCCCCTTGCCCCCCCCTTGTCCCCCCCCACCCTCTTGTCCGTCCCCCCCCCATTGTCCCCCCCCATTGTCCCCCCCCCATTGTCCCCCCCCCATTGTCCCCCCCCCATTGTCCCCCCCCTCAATGTCCCCCCCCATTGTCCCCCCCATTGTCCCCACCCCCATTGTCCCCCCCCATTGTCCCCCCCCATTGTACCCCCCTCAATGGTCCCCCCCCCATTGTCCCCCCCCCCATTGTCCCCCCCCATTGTCCCACCCCTCCTTTTCCCCCCCATTGTCCCCCCCCCCCATTGTCCCCCCCCCATTGTCCCCCCACCATTGTCCCCCCCCCCATTGTCCCCCCCCCATTGTCCCCCCCCATTGTCCCCCCCCATTGTCCCCCCCCCATTGTTCCCCCCCTTGTCCCACCCCCCTTGCCCCCCCCTTGTCCCCCCCACCCTCTTTGTCCCGTCCCCCCCCATTGTCCCACCCCCATTGTCCCACCCCTCCTTTTCCCCCCCCATTGTCCCCCCCCCCCCATTGTCCCCCCCCCATTGTCCCCCCCATTGTCCCCCCCCCATTGTCCCCCCCCATTGTCCCCCCCCCATTGTCCCCCCCCATTGTCCCCCCCCATTGTCCCCCCCCCATTGTCCCCCCCCCATTGTCCCCCCCCATTGTCCCCCCCCCATTGTCCCCCCCCTTCAATGTCCCCCCCCATTGTCCCCCCCCCATTGTCCCCCCCCCATTGTCCCCCCCCCCATTGTTCCCCCCCCTCATTGTCCCCCCCCATTGTCCCCCCCCATTGTCCCCCCCCCATTGTCCCCCCCCATTGTCCCACCCCATTGTCCCACCCCTCCTTGCCCCCCCCCCCCTTGTCCCCCCCACCCTCTTTGTCCGTCCCCCCCCCATTGTCCCCCCCCCATTGTCCCCCCCCATTGTCCCCCCCCCATTGTCCCCCCCCCATTGTCCCCCCCCCCATTGTCCCCCCCCCATTGTCCCCCCCCCATTGTCCTCCCCCCCATTGTCCCCCCCCCTTGTCCCACCCCTCCTTGCCCCCCCCCCTTGTCCCCCCCACCCTCTTTGTCCCCCCCACCCCTCCTTGTCCCCCCCCATTGTCCCCCCCCCCTCCTTGTCCCCCCCCTCCTCCTTGTCCCCCCCCCCTTGTCCCCCCCCCCTTGTCGTCCCCGCCCTTGTCCCCCACACCCCTTTGTCCCCCCCCTTTGTCCCCCCCCTTGTCCCCCCCCTTGTCCCCCCCCTTTGTCCCCCCCCCTTTGTCCCCCCCTTCCCCCTCTGTCCCCCCCTTTGTCCCCCCCCACCCCCAATGTCCCCCCCCTACCCTCCTTGTCCCCCCCCCTCCTTGTCCCCCCCCCCCCTCCTTGTCCCCCCCACCCTCAATGTCCCCCCCCACCCCTCGTTGTCTCCCCACCCCTCACTGTCCCCTCTTTGTCCACCCCACCCCCTTTGTTCCCCCCACCCTCAATGTCCCCCCCACCCCTGATTATCCCCCCCCCTCCTTGTCCCCCCCCCTCCTTGTCCCCCCCCTCCTTGTCCCCCCCGCCTCCTTGTCCCCCCCCCTCTTTGTCTCCCCCACCCTCTTTGTCCCCCCACCCTCCTTGTCCCCCCCCCTCCTTGTCCCCCCCCTTTGTCCCCCCCCCTTGTCCCCCCCCACCCCTGATTGTGTCCCCACCACCCTCAATGCCCCCCCCCACCCCCTTTGTCCCCCCCCACCCCTCTTTGTCCCCCCCCTTGTCCCCCGCCACCCTCAATGTCCCCCCCACCCCTCCTTGTCCCCCCCACCCTCTTTGTCCCCCCCACCCTCTTTGTCCCCCCCACCCTCTTTGTCCCCCCCACCTCAATGTCCCCCCACCCCTCAATGTCCCCCCCCACCCACCTTTGTCCCCCCCACCCCCTCCCTTGTCCCATCCCCCCCTCCTTGTCCCATCCCCCTCCTTGTCCCATCCCCCCTCCTTGTCCCCATCCCCCTCCTTGTCCCCCCCCCTTGTCCCACCCCCCCTCTTTGTCCCCCCACCCCTCCTTGTCCCCCCACCCCTCAATGTCCCCCCCACCCCCAATGTCCCCCCACCCTCCTTGACCCCCCACCCTCCATGTGTCCCCCCCTTGTCCCCCCCCCCCCTTGTCCCCCCCCCCCTTGTCCCCCCCCCCTTGTCCCCCCCCCCCTTGTCCCCCCCCCCTCCTTCCCCCCCCCCTCCTTTCCCCCCCCCCCCTCCTTTTCCCCCCCCCCCTCCTTTTCCCCCCCCCTCCTTTTCCCCCCCCCCCTCCTTGTCCCCCCACCCTCCTTGTCCCCCCCACCCTCTTTGTCCCCCCCATTGTCCCCCCCCCATTGTCCCCCACCCCCCTTTGTCCCCCCCACCCCTCGTTGTCCCCCAATGTCCCCCCCCACCCTCGATGTCCCTCCCTAACTGTCCCCCCCACCCCCCAATGTCCCCCCACCCTCTTTGTCCCCCCCACCCCTTGCTGTCCCCCCAATGTCCCCCCCACCCCTCAATGTCCCCCCCACCCCCTCATTGTCCCCCCCACCCTCCTTGTCCCCCCCCCACCCTCTTTGTCCCCCCCACCCTCTTTGTCCCCCCACCCTCCTTGTCCCCCTCACCCCTCTTTGTCCCCCCACCCCTCTTTGTCCCCCCACCCTCTTTGTCCCCCCCTTTGTCCCCCCCCTCATTGTCCCCCACCTCTCATTGTCCCCCCCCTCCTCCTTGTCCCCCCCCACCCTCAATGTCCCCCCCCCCCTTGTCCCCCCCCCACCCTCCTTGTCCCCCCCACCCTCCTTGTCCCCCCCCCCCCTGCCTTGTCCCCCCCACACCCCTTTGTCCCCCCCTCCTTGTCCCCCCCCCCCTCTTTGTCCCCCCCTTGTCCCCCCCCACCCTCAATGTCCCCCCCCACCCCCAATTGTCCCCCCCCACCCCCAATGTCCCCCCCCACCCTCAATGTCCCCCCACCCTCCTTGTCCCCCCCCCACCCTCAATGTCCCCCCCACCCTCTTTGTCCCCCCACCCTCCTTGTCCCCCCACCCTCCTTGTCCCCCCCACCCTCTTTGTCCCCCCCCCCCTCAATGTCCCCCCCCCCCTGTGTCCCCCCCCCTCGTGTCCCCCCCCCTCGTGTCCCCCCCCACCCTCGCTGGGGGGGGGGGCTCCTGCCCTGGGTCCCTCCAGGTGGTCCCTGGGTGTTGTCCCCAACCACGGCACCTCCCGGGGTCACCCACGCCGTGGGGGGGTCCACCCAACCGGTCCCGTGGTGCCACCACCCCACGGGGTCCCTCTGGCCACGGGGCCACCACCAACCACCACCACCACGGGGGGTCCCACCACCACCACCACCACCATGGTCCCATCATCACCCTGGTCCCACCACCCTGGTCCCACCACCATCACCCTGGTCCCACCACCACCCCTGGTCCCCACCACCCCCCATGGTCCCACCACCACCATACCCTGGTCCCACCACCACCACCCTGGTCCCAGCATCACCATGGTCCCATGACTCCGGTCCCACCACCACCACCACCCTGGTCCCCACCACCCTGGTCCCACCACCATCATCCCCCTGGTCCCCACCACCACCCTGGTCCCATCATCACCATGGTCCCATGAACTTGGTCCCATCACCCTGGTCCCACCACCATCACCCTGGTCCCACCACCCTGGTCCCACCATCACCATCCCCCTGGTCCCACACCATCACCCTGGTCCCATCACCACCACCCTGGTCCCACCACCCTGGTCCCACCACCACCATCACCCTGGTCCCACCATCCCCCTGGTCCCACCACCGTGGTCCCATGACCTGGTCCCACCACCACAATGATGCCACCACCAAGGTCCCACCATCACCATCACCCTGGTCCCACCATCCCCCTGGTCCCACCACCACCATCCCCCTGGTCCCACCACCACCCCCCTGGTCCCACCACCACCCTGGTCCCCACCATCCCCCTGGTCCCACCATCCCCATCCCCCCTGGTCCCACCATCACCATCCCCCTGGTCCCACCATCACCCTGGTCCCACCACCCTGGTCCCACCACCCTGGTCCCAGCACCCCCATGGTCCCACCCACCCTCGTCTCATCACCCTGGTCCCACCACCATCATCCCCCCTGGTCCCACCACCACCATGGTCCCACCAACCACCACCCTGGTCCCATCACCCTGGTCCCATCATCACCATGGTCCCATGAACTTGGTCCCATCCCCCTGGTCCCACCATCACCCTGGTCCCATCACCACCTGGTCCCATCACCACCTGGTCCCATCACCACCTGGTCCCATCACCACCATGGTCCCATGACTCTGGTCCCATCACCATCACCCTGGTCCCACCACCACCCTGGTCCCACCACCACCATCACCCTGGTCCCACCACCCTGGTCCCACCACCACCCTGGTCCCACCATCCCCCTGGTCCCACCCACCACCATCCCCCTGGTCCACCACCACCATCACCCAGGTCCCATCACCCTGGTCCCATCACCACCATCACCCTGGTCCCACCACCACCCTGGTCCCACCACACTGGTCCCACCACCACCATCACCCTGGTCCCACCATCACCCTGGTCCCACCACCACCCTGGTCTCACCACCCTGGTCCCACCACCACCACCACCCTGGTCCCACCATCACCCTGGTCCACCATCACCCTGGTCCCACCATCACCCTGGTCCCACCACCACCCTGGTCCCACCACCACCCTGGTCCCACCACCCACCACCACCCTGGTCCCACCACCACCCTGGTCCCCACCACCACCACCACCCTGGTCCCACCATCACCCTGGGTCCCACCATCACCCTGGTCCCATCATCACCCTGGTCCCATCACCACCCTGGTCCCATCATTACCATGGTCCCATGAACTTGGTCCCACCACCCTGGTCCCACACCACCATCACCCTGGTCCCAGCACCACCCTGGTCCCAGCACCACATGGTCCCATGACTCTGGTCCCACCACCACCACCCTGGTCCCATCACCACCCTGGTCCCATCATCACCCTGGTCCCACCACCAAGGTCCCACCACCACCACCACCCTGGTCCCATCACCACCCTGGTCCCATCACCACCCTGGTCCCATCATCACCCTGGTCCCACCACCAAGGTCCCACCATCACCACCACCCTGGTCCACCACACCGTGGTCCCACCATCCCCTGGTCCCACCACCACCATCAACCTCGTCCCACCATCACCATCCCCCTGGTCCCACCATCCCCTTGGTCCCACCACCCTGGTCCCAGCACCCCCATGGTCCCACCACCCTCGTCTCATCACCCTGGTCCCACCACCACCCTGGTCCCATCACCCTGGTCCCATCATCACCATGGTCCCATGAACTTGGTCCCATCCCCCTGGTCCCACCACCACCATCACCCTGGTCCCACCACCACCATCACCCTGGTTCCACCACCATCATCCGCCCTGGTCCCACCACCCCTGGTCCCACCACCCTGGTCCCACCACCACCACCATGGTCCCATGACCCTGGTACCACGCTGGTCCCACCACCCTGGTCCCATCACCCTGGTCCCACCACCACCCTGGGTCCCACCACCAACCATCACCCTGGTCCTATCATCATCCTGGTCCCACCACCCTGGTCCCAGCACCACCATGGTCCCATGACTCTGGTCCCACCACCACCACCCTGGTCCCATCACACCATCACCCTGGTCCCATCATCACCCTGGTCCCATCACCACCATCACCCTGGTCCCATCACCACCCTGGTCCCACCACCCTGGTCCCAGCATCCCCATGGTCCCACCACCACCATCCCCCTGGTCCCACCATCACCCTGGTCCCACCACCGTGGTCCCATGACCCTGGTCCCACCACCACAATGATGCCACCACCAAGGTCCCACCATCACCATCACCCTGGTCCTATCATCACCCTGGTCCCACCACCACCCTGGTCCCACACCCTGGTCCCACCACCATCACCCTGGTCCCACCACCACCATCACCCTGGTCTCACCACCATCACCCTGGTCCCATCACCACCACCCTGGTCCCACCACCCTGGTCCCACCACCACCATCACCCTGGTCCCACCACCACCATCACCCTGGTCTCACCACCATCACCCTGGTCCCATCACCACCACCCTGGTCCCATCACCCTGGTCCCACCACCACCACCACCCTGGTCCCACCACCATCATCACCCTGGTCCCACCACCGTGGTCCCATGACCCTGGTCCCACCACCACAATGATGCCACCACCAAGGTCCCACCCATCACCATCACCCTGGTCCTATCATCACCCTGGTCCCACCACCCTGGTCCCACCACCCTGGTCCCACCACCCTGGTCCACCACCCTGGTCCCACCATCCTGGTCCCACAATCCTGGTCCCACCACCACCATCCCCCTGGTCCCACCACCACCCTCGTCCCACCATCACCATCACCCTGGTCCCACCACCACCATCCCCCTGGTCCCACCACCACCACCCTGGTCCCACCATCACCCTGGTCCCACCATCACCCTGGTCCCATCACCACCCTGGTCCCATGAACTTGGTCCCACCACCACCACCACCCTGGTCCCACCACCCTGGTCCCACCACCACCACCCCCCCTGTCCCACCACCACCCTCATCCCACCACCACCACCACCCTGGTCCCACCACACTGGTCCCACCACCACCATCACCCTGGTCCCACCACCACCCTGGTCCCACCACCCCGGTCCCACCACCACCATCACCCTGGTCCCATCATCCCCCTGGTCCCACCACCACCATCACCCTGGTCCCACCACCACCCTGGTCCCACCACACTGGTCCCACCACCACCATCACCCTGGTCTCACCACCTGGTCCCACCACCACCACCACCCTGGTCCCACCATCACCCTGGTCCCACCATCACCCTGGTCCCACCACCACCCTGGTCCACCACCACCACCACCCTGGTCCCACCACCACCACCACCCTGGTCCCACCATCACCCTGGTCCCACCACCACCCTGGTCCCACCACCACCCTGGTCCCACCATCACCCACCACCCTGGTCCCACCACCACCACCACCCTGGTCCCACCACCACCCTGGTCCCACCACCACCCTGGTCCCACCACCACCACCACCCTGGTCCCACCACCACCCTGGTCCCACCATCACCCTGGTCCCACCACCACCCTGGTCCCACCATCACCCTGGTCCCATCATCACCCTGGTCCCATCACCACCCTGGTCCCATCATTACCATGGTCCCATGAACTTGGTCCCACCACCCTGGTCCACCACCACCATCACCCTGGTCCCAGCATCTGATCCTACCACCACCATCCCCTTGGTCCCACCATCACCCTGGTCCCACCACCACCACCACCCTGGTCCCACCACCACCATCACCCTGGTCCCAGCACCACCCTGGTCCCAGCACCACCATGGTCCCATGACTCTGGTCCCACCACCACCACCCTGGTCCCACCACCACCCTGGTCCCATCATCACCCTGGTCCCACCACCAAGGTCCCACCATCACCACCACCCTGGTCCCACCACACCGTGGTCCCACATCCCCCTGGTCCCCACCACCACCATCAACCTCGTCCCACCATCACCATCCCCCTGGTCCCACCATCCCCCTGTCCCACCACCCTGGTCCCAGCACCCCCATGGTCCCACCACCCTCGTCTCATCACCCTGGTCCCACCACCACCCTGGTCCCATCACCCTGGTCCCATCATCACCATGGTCCCATGAACTTGGTCCCATCCCCCTGGTCCCACCACCACCACCCCCCTGGTCCCACCACCACCATCACCCTGGTTCCACCACCATCATCCCCCTGGTCCCACCACCCTGGTCCCACCACCACCACCATGGTCCCATGACCCCTGGTACCACGCTGGTCCCCACCACCCTGGTCCCATCACCCTGGTCCCACCACCACCCTGGTCCCACCACCACCATCACCCTGGTCCTATCATCATCCTGGTCCCACCACCCCTGGTCCCAGCACCACCATGGTCCCATGACTCTGGTCCCACCACCACCACCCTGGTCCCATCACCACCATCACCCTGGTCCCATCACCCAGGTCCCATCACCACCACCACCCTGGTCCCATCATCACCCTGGTCCCATCATCACCCTGGTCCCACCATCACCATGTTCCCATGAACTTGGTCCCATCATCCCCCTGGTCCCAGCATCCCCCTGGTCCCACCACCATCACCCTGGTCCCACCACCACCATCACCCTGGTCCCACCACCACCCTCGTCCCACCATCACCATCACCCTGGTCCCATCACCACCTTGGTCCCATCATCACCATGGTCCATGAACTTGGTCCCACCACCACCATCACCTTGGTCCCACCACCACCATCCCCCTGGTCCCACCACCCTGGTCCCACCACCACCATCACCCTGGTCCCACCACCACCCTGGTCCCACCACCCTGGTCCCAGCACCACCATGGTCCCATGACTCTGGTCCCACCACCACCACCCTGGTCCCACATCCCCCTGGTCCCACCACCATCACCCTGGTCCCACCACCCAGGTCCCACCACCACCACCACCCTGGTCCCATCACCACCACACTGGTCCCACCACCCTTGTCCCACCACCACCACCATGGTCCCATGACCCTGGTACCACGCTGGTCCCTCCACCACCCTGGTCCCACCACCATCATCCCCCTGGTCCCACACCACCCTGGTCCCATCATCCCCCTGGTCCCACCACCACCATCCCCCTGGTCCCACCATCCCCCTGGTCCCACCACCACCACCCTGGTCCCATCACCACCCTGGTCCCATCACCACCCTGGTCCCACCACCACCACCATCCCCCTGGTCCCACCACCCTGGTCCCACCATCACCACCATGGTCCCATGACCCTGGTACCACCCTGGTCCCACCACCACCACCACCCTGGTCCCACCACCACCACCCTGTCCCACCACCATCACCCTGGTCCCATCACCATCACCATCACCACCACCACCATCACCCTGGTCCACCATCACCCTGGTCCCATCACCCTGGTCCCACCACCCTGGTCCCACCACCACCATCACCCTGGTCCCACCACCACCATCACCCAGGTCCCATCACCCTGGTCCCACCACCACCATCATCCTGGTCCCACCACCACCCTGGTCCCACCACCCTGGTCCCACCACCACCACCCTGGTCCCATCATCACCATGGTCCCAGAACTTGGTCCCACCACCATCATCCCCCTGGTCCCACCATCACCCTGGTCCCACCACCATTCCCCTGGTCCCACCACCACCCTGGTCCCATCACCCTGGTCCCACCACCATCACCACCATGGTCCCATGACCCTGGTACCACCCTGGTCCCACCACCACCACCCCCCTGGTCCCACCACCACCCTGGTCTCACCACCATCCCCCTGGTCCCATCACCCTGGTCCCACCACCATCACCCTGGTCCCACCACCACCATCACCCAGGTCCCATCACCCTGGTCCCACCACCACCACCACCTTGGTCCCACCACTACTTTCGTCCCACCATCACCACCACCCTGGTCCCAGCACCACCATGGTCCCATGACTCTGGTCCCACTACCACCACCACCCTGGTCCCACCACCCTGGTCCCACCACCATCATCCCCCTGGTCCCACCATCCCCCTGGTCCCACCATCCCCCTGGTCCCACCATCACCCTGGTCCCACCACCATTCCCTGGTCCCACCACCACCCTGGTCCCATCACCCTGGTCCCACCACCATCACCACCATGGTCCCATGACCCTGGTACCACCCTGGTCCCACCACCACCACCACCCTGGTCCCACCACCATCATCACCCTGGTCCCACCACCGTGGTTCCATGACCCTGGTCCCACCACCACAATGATGCCACCACCAAGGTCCCACCATCACCATCACCCTGGTCCCATCATCACCCTGGTCCCACCACCGCCCTGGTCCCACCATCCCCCTGGTCCCACCACCATCATCGCCCTGGTCCCACCACCACCATCACCCTGGTCCCACCACCACCCTGGTCCCACCACCACCATCATCCTGGTCCCACCACCACCCTGGTCCCACCACCCTGGTCCCACCACCACCACCCTGGTCCCATCATCACCATGGTCCCATGAACTTGGTCCCACCACCATCATCCCCCTGGTCCCACCATCACCCTGGTCCCACCACCATTCCCCCTGGTCCCACCACCACCCTGGTCCCATCACCCTGGTCCCACCACCATCACCACCATGGTCCCATGACCCTGGTACCACCCTGGTCCCACCACCACCACCACCCTGGTCCCACCACCACCCTGGTCTCACCACCATCCCCCTGGTCCCATCACCCTGGTCCCACCACCACCACCACCTTGGTCCCACCACTACTTTCGTCCCACCATCACCACCACCCTGGTCCCAGCACCACCATGGTCCCATGACTCTGGTCCCACTACCACCACCACCCTGGTCCCACCACCCTGGTCCCACCACCATCATCCCCTGGTCCCACCACCACCCTGGTCCCAGCATCACCACCCTGGTCCCAGCATCACCACCCTGGTCCCACCATCACCACCCTGGTCCCACCATCACCCTGGTCCCCATCATCACCATGGTCCCATGACCCTGGTACCACCACCACCATCCCCCTGGTCCCACCATCCCCCTGGTCCCACCACCACCATCCCCCTGGTCCCACCATCCCCCTGGTCCCACCACCACCATCACCCTGGTCCCACCATCCCCTTGGTCCCACCATCCCCCTGGTCCCACCACACTGGTCCCACCACCACCATCCCCCTGGTCCCACCATCCCCCTGGTCCCACCACCACCATCACCCTGGTCCCACCATCACCATCACCCAGGTCCCATCACCCAGGTCCCATCACCCAGGTCCCATCACCCAGGTCCCATCACCCTGGTCCCACCACCCTGGTACCACCACCACCATCACCCTGGTCCCACCACACTGGTCCCACCATCACCACCACCCTGGTCCCATCATCCACCTGGTCCCACCATCACCATCCCCCTGGTCCCATCACCACCATCACCCTGGTCCCACCACCCTGGTCCCAGCACCCCATGGTCCCACCACCACCATCACCCTGGTCCCACCATCCCCCTGGTCCCACCACCACCATCCCCCTGGTCCCACCACCACCCTGGTCCCACCACCGTGGTCCCATGACCCTGGTCCCACCACCACAATGATGCCACCACCAAGGTCCCACCATCACCATCACCCTGGTCCCATCATCCCCCTGGTACCACCACCACCCTGGTCCCACCACCCTGGTCCCACCACCATCATCCCCCTGGTCCCACCACCACCACCATCCTGGTCCCACCACCACCCTGGTCCCACCACCACCACCACCCTGGTCCCACCACCACCCTGGTCCCACCACCACCCTGGTCCCACCACCACCACCCTGGTCCCATTACCCTGGTCCCATCATCACCATGGTCCCATGAACTTGGTCCCATCCCCCTGGTCCCACCACCACCAAGGTCCCACCATCACCCTGGTCCCACCACCACCCTGGTACCACCACCCTGGTCCCATCACCACCTGGTCCCATCACCACCATGGTCCCATGACTCTGGTCCCATCACCACCACCCTGGTCCCACCACCACCATCCCCCTGGTCCCACCACCCTGGTCCCACCACCACCCTGGTCCCACCATCCCCCTGGTCCCACCACCACCACCCTGGTCCCACCACCCTGGTCCCACAATCCTGGTCCCACCACCACCATCCCCCTGGTCCCACCACCATCACCCTGGTCCCACCACCACCATCCCCCTGGTCCCACCATCCCCCTGGTCCCACCATCACCCTGGTCCCATCACCACCCTGGTCCCATGAACTTGGTCCCACCACCACCATCCCCCTGGTCCCACCACCACCATCACCCTGGTCCCACCACCACCATCACCCTGGTCCCACCACCCTGGTCCCACCATCACCCTGGTCCCACCATCACCCTGGTCCCACCATCACCCTGGTCCCACCACCACCATCCCCCTGGTCCCACCACCACCATCCCCCTGGTCCCACCACCACCATCACCCTGGTCCCACCACCCTGGTCCCACCACCCTGGTCCCACCAGCACCCTGGTCCCACCACCCTGGTCCCACCACCACCATCACCCTGGTCCCACCATCCCCCTGGTCCCACCACCACCCTCGTCCCACCACCACCATCCCCCTGGTCCCACCACCACCATCACCCAGGTCCCATCACCCTGGTCCCATCACCACCATCACCCTGGTCCCACCACCATGGTCCCATGACCCTGGTACCACCACCACCATCCCCTTGGTCCCACCATCCCCCTGGTCCCACCACCCTGGTCCCATCACCACCCTGGTCCCACCATCACCCTGGTCCCACCACCACCCTCGTCCCACCATCACCATCACCCAGGTCCCATCACCCAGGTCCCATCACCCTGGTCCCACCACCACCACCACCACCACCCTGGTCCCATCACCACCCTGGTCCCATGAACTTGGTCCCACCACCACCACCACCCTGGTCCCACCACCCTGGTCCCACCACCACCACCACCCTGGTCCCACCATCACCCTGGTCCCACCACCACCCTGGTCCCACCACCACCCTGGTCCCACCACCACCCTGGTCCCACCACCACCATCACCCTGGTCCCACCATCACCCTGGTCCCACCACCACCCTGGTCCCACCACCACCCTGGTCCCACCACCACCCTGGTCCCACCACCACCATCACCCTGGTCCCACCATCACCCTGGTCCCACCACCACCCTCGTCCCACCACCACCATCCCCCTGGTCCCACCACCACCATCACCCAGGTCCCATCACCCTGGTCCCATCACCACCATCACCCTGGTCCCACCACCATGGTCCCATGACCCTGGTACCACCACCACCATCCCCTTGGTCCCACCATCCCCCTGGTCCCACCACACTGGTCCCACCACCACCATCACCCTGGTCCCACCATCACCCTCGTCCCACCATCACCATCACCCAGGTCCCATCACCCAGGTCCCACCACCACCATCACCCTGGTCCCATCACAACCCTGGTCCCACCACACTGGTCCCACCACCCTGGTCCCACCACCCTGGTCCCACCACCACCCTGGTCCCCCCACCACCACGGTCCCATGACCTTGGTCCCCCCACCTCATGGTGCCCCCACGGTGGTTCCAACCCCCACCCCATTGTCTCCTTCCCCCCCAACCCCCCCCCCTACCCCACCCAGTCTTCGTGACCTTGACCTGCGCCTTCCGCTACGGCCGCGAGGACCTGGACGTGTTGGGCTTGACCTTCCGCAAGGACCTCTTCGTGGCCAACGCCCAGGCCTTCCCCCCGGTCCCCGAGGAGAAGAAGGCCCTGACCAGGCTCCAGGAGAGGCTCATCAAGAAGCTGGGAGACCACGCCCACCCCTTCACCTTCCAGGTGGGTGGGGACCAGGTGGTCTCCAGGATGGAGGTGGGGATGGAGGTGGAGATGGAGATGGAGATGGAGATGTTCTCCAGGATGGAGATGGAGATGGAGATGGAGATGGAGATGGAGATGGAGATGTTCTCCAGGATGGAGATGGAGATGGAGATGGAGATGTTCTCCAGGATGGAGATGGAGATGGAGATGGAGATGGAGATGTTCTCCAGGATGGAGATGGAGATGGAGATGGAGATGTTCTCCAGGATGGAGATGGAGATGGAGATGGAGATGGAGATGTTCTCCAGGATGGAGATGGAGATGGAGATGGAGATGTTCTCCAGGATGGAGATGGAGATGGAGATGGAGATGTTCTCCAGGATGGAGATGGAGATGGAGATGGAGATGTTCTCCAGGATGGAGATGGAGATGGAGATGTTCTCCAGGATGGAGATGGAGATGGAGATGGAGATGTTCTCCAGGATGGAGATGGGGATGGAGATGTTCTCCAGGGTGGGGATGGAGATGGGGGTGGAGATGTTCTCCAAGGTGCAGATGGTGATGTTCTCCAGGATGGAGGTGGTGATGGAGATGGTCTCCAGGTGGGATGGAGATGGTCTCCAGGTGGAGATGGAGATGGAGGTGGTGATGGAGATGGTCTCCAGGTGATGTTCTCTAGGATGGGGATGGAGATTGAGATGGAGGTGGTGATGGAGATGGTTTCCAGGGTGGAGATGGAGATGTTCTCCAGGGTGGAGATGGAGATGGAGGTGGTGATGGAGATGGTCTCCAACATAGGATGGAGATGGTCTCCAGGTGGAGATGTTCTCCAGGATGGGGATGGAGATGGGGATGGAGATGGAGATGGTCTCCAGGATGGAGGTGGTGATGGAGGTGGTGATGGAGATGTTCTCCAAGGTGCAGATGGTGAGGGAGATGTTCTCCAGGATGGAGGTCGTGATGGAGATGTTCTCCAGGTGGGATGGAGATGGTCTCCAGGATGGGGATGGAGATGGAGATGGTCTCCAACATGGGATGGAGATGGAGGTGGAGATGGAGGTGGAGATGGAGGTGGAGATGGGGATGGAGATGGGGATGGGGATGGGGATGGAGATGGGGATGGAGATGGGGATGGGGATGGGGATGGGGATGGAGATGGGGATGGGGATGGGGATGGGGATGGGGATGGGGATGGGGATGGGGATGGAGATGGGGATGGGGATGGGGATGGGGATGGAGATGGGGATGGAGATGGGGATGGAGATGGAGGTGGAGATGGAGATGGAGATGGAGATGGAGATGGAGATGGAGATGGAGATGGAGATGGAGATGGAGATGGAGATGGAGATGGAGATGTTCTCCAGGATGGAGGTGGTGATGGAGATGGTCACCAGGATGGAGATGGGGATGGAGATGTTCTCCAGGGTGGAGATGGAGATGGAGATGGAGATGTTCTCCAGGATGGAGATGGAGATGGAGATGTTCTCCAAGGTGGAGATGGAGATGGAGATGTTCTCCAGGATGGAGATGGGGATGGAGATGTTCTCCAGGGTGGAGATGGGGATGGAGATGTTCTCCAAGGTGGAGGTGGTGATGTTCTCCAGGATGGAGGTCGTGATGGAGATGTTCTCCAGGTGGGATGGAGATGGTCTCCAGGATGGGGATGGAGATGGAGATGGTCTCCAACATGGGATGGAGATGGAGGTGGAGATGGAGGTGGAGATGGGGATGGGGATGGAGATGGAGATGGGGATGGAGATGGGGATGGAGATGGAGATGGAGATGGAGATGGAGATGGAGATGGAGATGGAGATGGAGATGGAGATGGAGATGGAGATGTTCTCCAGGATGGAGGTGGTGATGGAGATGGTCACCAGGATGGAGATGGGGATGGAGATGTTCTCCAGGGTGGAGATGGAGATGGAGATGGAGATGTTCTCCAGGATGGAGATGGAGATGGAGATGTTCTCCAAGGTGGAGATGGAGATGGAGATGTTCTCCAGGATGGAGATGGGGATGGAGATGTTCTCCAGGATGGAGATGGGGATGGAGATGTTCTCCAGGGTGGAGATGGGGATGGAGATGTTCTCCAGGGTGGAGATGGAGATGGAGATGTTCTCCAAGGTGGAGGTGGTCATGTTCTCCAGGATGGAGGTGGTGATGGAGGTGGTCTCCAGGTGGAGATGGAGATGTTCTCCAGGATGGGGATGGAGATGGAGATGGAGGTGGTGATGGAGATGGTGATGGAGATGGTCTCCAACATGGGATGGAGATGGTCTCCAGGTGATGTTCTCTAGGATGGGGATGGAGATGGAGGTGGTGATGGAGATGGTCTCCAAGGTGGGGATGGAGATTTTCTCCAGGGTGGAGGTGGTGATGGAGATGGACACCAGGATGGAGATGGGGATGGAGATGTTCTCCAAGGTGCAGATGGTGATGTTCTCCAGGATGGAGGTGGTGATGGAGGTGGTCTCCAGGTGGGATGGAGATGGAGGTGGTGATGGAGATGGTCACCAGGATGGAGATGGTGATGGTGATGGTCACCAGGTGGAGATGGTGATGGAGGTGGTCTCCAAGGTGGAGATGGTGATGGAGATGGTCTCCAACATGGGATGGAGATGGTCTCCAGGTGATGTTCTCCAGGATGGGGATGGAGATGCAGATGGAGATGGAGATGGAGATGTTCTCCAGGATGGAGATGGAGCTGCAGGTGCAGGGGGTGGAGCAGGTGTGGGTGCAGCAGCAGAAGAGGCAGCTCCAGGTGCAGGTGGGGGGGGGGGGGGGGGGGTGCAGGGGGTGCAGGTGCTGCAGGTGCAGGTGGGGGTGCAGGAGGGGGTGCAGGAGGGGGTGCAGGGGGTGCAGGTGCAGGTGGGGGTGCAGGAGGGGGTGCAGGAGGGGGTGCAGGAGGGGGTGCAGGAGGGGGTGCAGGAGGGGGTACAGGGGGTGCAGGTGGGGGTGCAGGAGGGGGTGCAGGAGGTGCAGGTGTTGCAGGTGCAGGAGGGGGGGCAGGAGGGGGTGCAGGAGGGGGTGCAGGAGGGGGTGCAGGGGGTGCAGGTGGGGGTGCAGGAGGGGGTACAGGGGGTGCAGGTGCTGCAGGTGCAGGAGGGGGTGCAGGAGGGGGTGCAGGAGGGGGTGCAGGGGGTGCAGGTGCAGGTGGGGGTGCAGGAGGTGCAGGTGCAGCAGGTGGGGCCGCAGCAGGTGGGGTGCTGTGGGTGCAGGTGCTGCAGGTGCAGGTGCAGGTACAGGAGGGGGTGCAGGTGGGGGTGCAGGTGGGGGTGCAGGGGGTGCAGGTGCAGCAGGTGGGGCTGTGGCAGGTGCAGGAGGTGCAAGTGGGGGTGCAGGTGAGGTGCATCAGGTGCAGGAGGGGGTGCAGGTGCTGCAGGTGCAGCTGAGGGTGCAGGAGGGGCTGCAGGTGCTGCAGGTGCAGGTACAGGAGGGGGTGCAGGAGGGGATGCAGGTGCTGCAGGTGGGGCTGTGGCAGGTGCAGGAGGTGCAAGTGGGCTTGCAGGTGAGGTGCATCAGGTGCAGGAGGGAGTGCAGGAGGGGGTGCAGTGGGTGCAGGTGCAAGTGGGGGTGCAGGAGGGGGTGCAGGTGCAGGTGCAGCAGGTGCAGGTGGGGGTGCAGGGGGTGCAAGTGCAGCAGGTGGGGCCGCAGCAGGTGGGGTGCTGTGGGTGCAGGTGCTGCAGGTGCAGGTGGGGGTGCAGGTGCAGAAGGTGGGGTTGTGGCAGGTGCAGGAGGTGCAGGTGGAGGTGCAGGAGGTGCAGGTGCAGCAGGTGGGTGTAAAGGTGAGGTGCATCAGGTGCAGGTGAGGGTGCAGGAGGTGCAGGTGCAGCAGCTACAGGTGGTGCAGGTGCAGCAGGTGGGGCTGCAGGTGCAGGGTGGGT
The DNA here is from genome assembly GCA_033556795.1 of Tapera naevia. Taxonomy (NCBI): domain Eukaryota; kingdom Metazoa; phylum Chordata; class Aves; order Cuculiformes; family Neomorphidae; genus Tapera; species Tapera naevia. The sequence continues at coordinate 18,347 of JAUMJJ010000372.1, forward strand.
TGTGGGGTGGGGTGGGTGTCCAGGTGAAGGTGCAGCAGGTGGGGTGGCCGGAGCTGCAGGTGCAGGGGGTGCAGCAGGTGTGGGTGCAGCAAGTGTGGGTGCAGCAGCAGAAGAGGCAGCTCCAGGTGCAGGTGGGGGGGGGGGGGTGGTGTGTGCAGGGGGTGCAGGTGCAGGTACAGGAGGGGGTGCAGGTGCTGCAGGTGCAGGTGGGGGTGCAGGAGGGGGTGCAGGGGGTGCAGGTGCAGCAGGTGGGGCTGTGGCAGGTGCAGGAGGTGCAGGTGGGGCTGCAGGTGAGGTGCATGAGGTGCAGGTGGGGGTGCAGGAGGGGGTGCAGGGGGTGCAGGTGCAGATGCAGGTGAGGTGCATCAGGTGCAGGTGGGGGGAGGAGCTGGGGGTGCAGGAGGGGGGTGCAGGTGCTGCAGGTGCATCAGGTGCAGGTGGGGGTGCAGGGGGTGCAGGTGCAGCAGATGGGGCTGCGGCAGGTGCAGGTGCTGCAGGTGCAGATGGGGCTGCAGCAGGTGCAGGTGGTGAAGGTGGAGGTGCAGGTGGAGGTGGTGCAGGTGCAGCAGGTGGGTGTACAGGTGAGATGCAGCAGGTGCAGGTTGGGGGGAGGAGCTGGGGGTGTAGGAGGGGGGTGCAGGTGCTGCAGGTGCAGGTGGGGGTGTAGGAGGTGCAGGTGCAGCAGGTGGGGCTGTGGCAGGTGCAGCAGGTGCATCAGGTGCAGGTGAGGGTGCAGGGGGTGCAGGTGCAGCAGGTGGGTGCACAGGTGAGGTGCAGCAGGTGCAGATGGGGGAGAAGCTGGGGGTGTAGGTGCATCAGGTGCAGGTGGGGGTGCAGGTGCTGCAGGTGCAGGTGGGGGTGCAGGAGGTGCAGGTGCATCAGGTGCAGGTGGGGGTGCAGGTGGTGCAGGTGCAGCAGGTGGGGCTGCAGCAGGTGGGGTGCTGTGGGTGCAGGTGCTGCAGGTGCAGGTGCAGGTGGGGGTGCAGGTGGGGGTGCAGCAGGTGCAGGTGGGGGTGCAGGAGGTGCAGGTGCAGCAGGTGCAGGTGGGGGGAGAAGCTGGGGGTGCAGGTGAGGTGCAGCAGGTGCAGGTGGGGGTGCAGGAGGTGCAGGTGCAGCAGCTACAGGTGGTGCAGGTGCAGGTGGGGGTGCAGGGGGTGCAGGTGCAGCAGGTGAGGGGCAGCAGTGCAGGTGGGGGTGCTGGTGGGGCAGGGGCAGGAGGGGGTGCAGGTGCAGGTGAGGTGCATCAGGTGCAGGGGTGGGTGCAGGTGGGGGTGCAGGTGCAGCAGGTGGGGCTGTGGCAGGTGCAGGAGGTGCAGGTGGGGCTGCAGGAGGTGCAGGTGGGGGTGCAGCAGGTGAGGTGCAGCAGGTGGGGCTGCAGCAGGTGCAGGTGCTGCAGGTGCAGGTGGGGGTGCAGGTGCTGCAGGTGGTGCAGGTGCAGCAGGTGCAGGTGCAGGTGGGGGTGCAGCAGGTGGGGCTGCAGCAGGTGCAGGTGCAGCAGGTGCAGGTGTGGGTGCTGCAGGTGAAGCTGCCTCAGGTGCAGGTAGAGCAGATCCAGGTGCTGCAGGTCCAGGTGGTCCAGCTCCAGGTGGTCCAGGTGGTCCAGGTGATGCAGGTTCAGGTGGTCCAGGTGGTGCAGATACAGGTGGTCCAGGTGGTCCAGGTGGTCCAGGTCCAGGTGCTGCAGGTCCAGGTGCTGCAGGTCCAGGTGGTCCAGCTCCAGGTGGTCCAGGTGATCCAGGTGATGCAGGTTCAGGTGGTCCAGGTGGTCCAGCTCCAGGTGGTCCAGCTGGTCCAGCTCCAGGTGGTCCAGGTGGTCCAGGTGGTCCAGCTGGTCCAGGTGGTGCAGGTCCAGGTCCAGGTGGTGCAGCTACAGATGATCCAGGTGGTCCAGCTCCAGGTGCTCCAGGTGGTGCAGGTCCAGCTGGTCCAACTCCAGGTGCTCCAGGTGGTCCATGTGGTCCAGGTGGTGCAGCTACAGATGCTCCAGGTGGTCCAGTTGGTGCAGGTCCAGCTCCAGGTGGTCCAGGTAGTGCAGGTCCAGGTGGTCCAATTGGTGCAGATACAGATGATTCAGGTGGTCCAGCTCCAGGTGATCCAGGTGGTGCAGGTCCAGGTGGTCCAGGTGGTCCAATTGGTCCAGATACAGATGCTCCAGGTGGTCCAGATGGTCCAGGTCCAGCTGGTCCAGGTGGTCCAGCTGGTCCAGCTGGTCCAGCTCCAGGTGGTCCAGGTGGTCCAACTGGTCCAGGTCCACGTGGTCCAGCTGGTCCAGGTCCAGCTGGTCCAGGTGGTGCAGCTCCAGGTGGTCCAGGTGGTGCAGGTCCAGCTGGTCCAGGTGGTCCAGGTGGTGCAGGTCCAGGTGATCCAGGTGGTCCAGTTGGTGCAGATACAGATGATTCAGGTGGTCCAGCTGGTCCAGCTCCAGGTGGTCCAGGTGATCCAGGTGGTCCAGGTGGTGCAGGTCCAGCTGGTCCAGGTGGTCCAGGTGGTGCAGGTCCAGCTCCAGGTGATCCAGATGGTCCAGGTGGTCCAGGTGATCCAGGTGGTCCAGGTGGTGCAGGTCCAGCTGGTCCAGGTGGTCCAGGTGGTGCAGGTCCAGCTCCAGGTGATCCAGATGGTCCAGGTGGTCCAGGTGATTCAGGTGGTCCAGGTGGTCCAGGTGGTGCAGCTCCAGGTGATCCAGGTGGTTCAGGTGGTGCATGTCCAGGTGGTCCAGCTGGTCCAGCTGGTCCAGTTCCAGGTGGTCCAGCTGGTCCAGCTGGTCCAGCTCCAGGTGGTCCAGGTGATCCAGATGGTCCAGGTGGTGCAGGTCCAGGTGGTCCAGGTGGTCCAGCTCCAGGTGGTCCAGGTGATCCAAGTGGTGCAGGTCCAGGTGGTCCAGGTGGTCCAACTGGTCCAGCTCCAGGTGGTCAGTGGTCCAGGTGGTCCAACTGGTCCAGCTCCAGGTGGTCCAGGTGGTCCAACTGGTCCAGGTCCAGGTGGTCCAGCTCCAGGTCAAGGTAGTCCAGCTGGTCCAGCTCCAGGTGGTCCAATTGGTGCAGCTCCAGGTGATCCAGGTGGTGCAGGTCCAGGTGGTCCAGGTGGTCCAGTTGGTGCAGATACAGATGATCCAGGTGGTCCAGGTGGTCCAGCTCCAGGTGGTGCAGGTCCAGGTAGTCCAGGTGGTCCAGCTGGTCCAGGTGGTGCAGGTCCAGGTGGTGCAGGTCCAGGTGGTCCAGCTGGTCCAACTCCAGATGATCCAGGTGGTCCAGGTGGTGCAGGTCCAGGTGGTCCAGCTGGTCCAACTCCAGGTCCAGGTGGTCCAGGTGGTCCAACTGGTCCAGGTGGTCCAGGTAGTCCAGGTGGTCCAGCTGGTCCAGCTCCAGGTGGTCCAGGTGGTCCAGGTAGTGCAGGTCCAGGTGGTCCAGGTGGTCCAGGTCGTCCAGTTGGTGCAGATACAGATGATCCAGGTGGTCCAAATGGTCCAGCTCCAGGTGGTCCAGCTGGTCCAGGTGGTCCAGGTGGTGCAGGTCCAGGTGATCCAGGTGGTCCAGGTGGTCCAGCTGGTCCAGCTCCAGGTGGTCCAGGTGGTCCAGGTGGTGTCACTGTCCCCGCAGATCCCCCCCAACCTGCCGTGCTCGGTGACGCTGCAGCCCGGCCCTGAGGACACCGGCAAGGTAAGGACCACCTGAGGGGCCACCTGAGGGGCCACCTGAGGGGTCACCTGGGGGAGAGGTCACCTGGGGGAGGTGGCTCCGCCCCCACCGCTGTCCATCCTCCTCCCCCCCCCCCCCCCCAGGCCTGCGGCGTCGACTACGAGGTCAAAGCCTTCTGCGCCGAGAACCTGGAGGAGAAGATCCACAAGAGGTGAGAGGGAGAGGTCCAGGTGGGGCTGGGAGGGAGGTGACCTCAGGGGGGGAGATGGAGATGTTCTCCAGGGTGGAGATGATGGAGATGTTCTCCAGGATGGGACTGGAGATGGGGATGGAGATGTTCTCCAGGATGGAGATGGAGATGGGGTTGGAGATGTTCTCCAGGGTGGAGATGGGGATGGAGATGTTCTCCAGGATGGGGATGGGGATGGAGATGTTCTCCAGGGTGGAGATGATGGAGATGTTCTCCAGGATGGAGATGATGGAGATGTTCTCCAGGGTGGAGATGGAGATGGGGATGGAGGTGTTCTCCAGGATGGAGATGATGGAGATGTTCTCCAGGATGGGGATGGAGATGGGGATGGAGATGGAGATGTTCTCCAGGGTGGAGATGGGGATGGAGATGGAGATGTTCTCCAGGGTGGAGATGGAGATGGAGATGTTCTCCAGGGTGGAGATGATGGAGATGTTCTCCAGGGTGGAGATGATGGAGATGTTCTCCAGGATGGGGATGGAGATGTTCTCCAGGGTGGAGATGGAGATGGAGATGGAGATGGAGATGGAGATGGAGATGGAGATGGGGATGGGGATGGAGATGGGGATGGGGATGGGGATGGAGATGGAGATGGAGATGGGGATGGAGATGGGGATGGAGATGGAGATGGAGATGGGGATGGAGATGGGGATGGGGATGGGGATGGGGATGGAGATGGGGATGGAGATGGGGATGGGGATGGGGATGGGGATGGGGATGGGGATGGAGATGGAGATGGAGATGGAGATGGAGATGGAGATGGAGATGGAGATGGAGATGGAGATGGAGATGGAGATGTTCTCCAGGGTGGAGATGGAGATGTTCTCCAGGGTGGAGATGATGGAGATGTTCTCCAGGGTGGGGATAGAGATGGGGATGAAGATGTTCTCCAGGATGGGGATGGAGATGGGGTTGGAGATGTTCTCCAGGATGGAGATGGAGATGGAGATGTTCTCCAGGGTGGAGATGGAGATGGGGATGGAGATGTTCTCCAGGGTGGAGATGGAGATGGGGATGGAGATGTTCTCCAGGGTGGAGATGATGGAGATATTCTCCAGGGTGGGGATGGGGAATGGAGATGTTCTCCAGGATGGGGATAGAGATGGGGTTGGAGATGTTCTCCAGGATGGAGATGGAGATGGAGATGGAGATGTTCTCCAGGATGGAGATGATGGAGATGTTCTCCAGGGTGGAGATGGAGATGGAGATGTTCTCCAGGGTGGGGATGGAGATGGGGGTGGAGATGTTCTCCAGGGTGGAGATGGGGATGGAGATGTTCTCCAGGGTGGAGATGGAGATGTTCTCCAGGGTGGGGATGGAGATGGGGATGGAGATGTTCTCCAGGGTGGAGATGGAGATGGGGATGGAGATGTTCTCCAGGGTGGAGATGATGGAGATGTTCTCCAGGGTGGAGATGATGGAGATGTTCTCCAGGGTGGAGATGGAGATGGAGATGTTCTCCAGGGTGGAGATGGAGATGGAGATGTTCTCCAGGATGGGGATGGGGATGGAGATGGTCTCCAGGGTGGAGATGATGGAGATGTTCTCCAGGGTGGAGATGGAGATGGGGATGGAGATGTTCTTCAGGATGGAGATGATGGAGATGTTCTCCAGGATGGGGATGGGGATGGAGATGTTCTCCAGGGTGGAGATGGAGATGGAGATGTTCTCCAGGATGGAGATGGAGATGTTCTCCAGGATGGGGCTGGAGATGTTCTCCAGGATGGGGCTGGAGATGTCCAGGATGGGGGTGGAAATGTTCTTCAGGATGGAGGTGGAGTTGTTCTTCAGGATGGGGCTGGAGATGTTGTCCAGGATGGGGCTGGAGATGCTCTCCAGGATGGAGATGGAGATGTTCTCCAGGATGGAGATGGAGATGTCCAGGATGGGGGTGGAAATGTTCTCCAGGATGGAGATGGAGATGTCCAGGATGGGGGTGGAAATGTTCTTCAGGATGGAGGTGGAGATGTTCTCCAGGATGGGGATGGAGATGTTCTCCAGGATGGAGATGGAGATGTTCTCCAGGATGGGGATGGAGATGTTCTCCAGGGTGGGGATGGAGATGGGGATGGAGATGTTCTCCAGGATGGAGATGGAGATGTTCTCCAGGATGGGGCTGGAGATGTTCTCCAGGATGGAGATGGAGATGTTCTCCAGGATGGAGATGGAGATGTTCTCCAGGATGGGGCTGGAGATGTTGTCCAGGATGGAGATGGAGATGTTCTCCAGGATAGAGATGGAGATGTTCTCCAGGATGGAGATGGAGATGATCTCCAGGATAGAGATGGAGATGTTCTCCAGGATGGAGATGGAGATGTTCTCCAGGGTGGAGATGGAGATGTTCTCCAGGATGGAGATGGAGATGTTCTCCAGGATGGAGATGGAGATGTTCTCCAGGATGGGGCTGGAGATGTTCTCCAGGATGGGGCTGGAGATGCTCTCCAGGATGGGGCTGGAGATGTTCTCCAGGGTGGAGATGGAGATGTTCTCCAGGATGGAGATGGAGATGTTCTCCAGGATGGAGATGGAGATGGGGATGGAGGTGTTCTCCAGGGTGGGGATGGAGATGTTCTCCAGGGTGGAGATGGGGATGGGGATGGAGATGTTCTCCAGGGTGGAGATGGGGATGGGGATGGAGATGTTCTCCAGGGTGGAGATGGGGATGGAGATGTTCTCCAGGATGGAGATGGAGATGTCCAGGATGGGGCTGGAGATGTTCTCCAGGATGAGGATGGAGATGCTCTCCAGGATGGGGCTGGAGATGTTCTCCAGGATGGAGATGGAGATGTTCTCCAGGATGGAGATGGAGATGTCCAGGATGGGGCTGGAGATGTTCTCCAGGATGAGGATGGAGATGGAGATCTCCAGGATGGGGCTGGAGATGCTCTCCAGGACAGGACCACCCATCTCCACCCCCACAGTTGTCCTTGGAGACACCCAGGACCTACCAAACTCCACCCTTTCTCCTGCCCCGTGAGCTCCAGGAGGAGGAGAACCCAGATCTTCTGCTCCAGTGGTGGGGGTCAGGCCACAGGAGGACAATTGACCACCTGGAGGTCTTCTCCAACAGGAACTCCGTCCGCTTGGTCATCCGGAAGGTCCAATACGCTCCGGAACGTCCGGGTCCTCAACCCATGGCCGAGACCACCCGACAGTTCCTGATGTCGGACAAACCTCTTCACCTGGAGGCTTCCTTGGACAAAGAGGTCCTCTTTGGGGTGGGAGATGGTCACCTCCCCACCAAGGATGGACCTCCTGGACCTTCCACCTCCAACTCCACCCCTCTTGTAGATCTACTACCACGGAGAACCCATCAGCGTCAACGTCCACGTCACCAACAACACCAACAAGACGGTGAAGAAGATGAAGATCTCAGGTGAGGTCCTTCTCCACCAACCTTCTGGGACCACCTGGTGGTCTCCTAAGTCCATCCAGTGGACCTTCTGGGGCCAAAGCCACCGCTTGTCACCTTCTCCAGTGCGTCAGTACGCGGACATCTGTCTCTTCAACACCGCCCAGTACAAGTGTCCGGTGGCCGTGGAGGACGCCGAGTGAGTCCCCCGGCAGCTCCTGCCAGGGTGGGGGAAGAGGACATCCTGAGGGACCTCAAGGAGAACCTTCAGGTGGCCCCGGAGCCACCTGGGAGAGTTTGGGAGCGGTGGGGTCCTTGGGGGGGAGGAGATGGGCCAAGGGGGGGAGGAGGATCTCTGGTGGCTTCGGAAAGGTGGGGTGGAGATGGGGTGGAGATGGGATGGAGATGGGGATGGAGATGTTCTTCAGGGTGGAGATGGGATGGAGATGATGGAGATGGGGATGGAGATGTTCTCCAGGGTGGAGATGGGGTGGAGATGGGATGGAGATGGGATGGAGATGGGATGGAGATGGGGATGGAGATGTTCTCCAGGATGGGGATGGGATGGAGATGGGATGGAGATGTTCTCCAGGGTGGAGATGGGATGGAGATGGGATGGGATGGAGATGTTCTCCAGGGTGGGGATGGGATGGAGATGTTCTCCAGGGTGGTGATGGGATGGAGATGGGATGGGATGGAGATGTTCTCCAGGGTGGGGATGGGATGGAGATGTTCTCCAGGGTGGGGATGGGATGGAGATGTTCTCCAGGGTGGGGTGGAGATGGGGATGGAGATGGGCTGGAGATGTTCTCCAGGGTTGAGATGGGATGGAGATGGGAAGGAGATGATGGAGATGGGGATGGAGATGTTCTCCATGATGGGGATGGGGTGGAGATGGGATGGAGATGTTCTCCAGGGTGGAGAAGGGATGGAGATGGGATGGAGATGTTCTCCAGGCTGGGGATGGGGTGGAGATGGGGTGGAGATGTTCTCCAGGCTGGGGATGGGGTGGAGATGTCCTCCAGGCTGGGGATGGAATGAAGATGTCCTTTAGGATGGAGATGGGATGGAGATGGGATGGAGATGCTCTCCAGGGTGGGGTTGGAGCTGTTCTCTGGATGGGGCTGGAGGTGTTGTCCAGGATGGGAGAACCTCAGAAGAACCTTCAGGTGGCCCCGGAGCCACCTGGGAGAGTTTGGGAGCGGTGGGGTCCTTGGGGGGGAGGAGATGGGCCAAGGGTGGGGAGGAGGATCTCTGGTGGCTTCGGAAAGGTGGGGTGGAGATGGGATGGAGATGGGATGGACATGTTCTCCAGAATGGGATGGAGATGGGGATGGGGATGGAGATGGGCTGGAGATGTTCTCCAGGCTGGAGATGGGCTGGAGATGGGCTGGAGATGGGCTGGAGATGGGCTGGAGATGGGCTGGAGATGGGATGGAGATGGGATGGAGATGGGATGGAGATGGGGTGGAGATGGGATGGAGATGTTCTCTGGATGGATGGGATGGAGATGATGGAGATGGGGATGGAGATGGGGATGGGGATGGGATGGAGATGTTCTCCATGATGGAGATGGGCTGGAGATGTTCTCCAGGGTGGGGATGGGATGGAGATGGGATGGAGATGTTCTCCAGGATGGAGATGGGATGGAGATGTTCTCCAGGATGGGGATGGGATGGAGTTGGGATGGAGATGTTCTCCAGGATGGAGATGGGATGGAGTTGGGATGGAGATGGGATGGAGATGGGATGGAGATGTTCTCCAGGATGGGGATGGGGTGGAGATGGGGTGGAGATGTTCTCCAGGCTGGAGATGGGATGGAGATGTTCTCCAGGCTGGGGATGGGGTGGAGATGGGGTGGAGATGGGATGGGGATGGGATGGAGATGATGGAGATGGGGATGGAGATGGGGATGGAGATGGAGATGATGGGGATGGGGATGGAGATGGGGATGGAGATGGAGATGGGGATGGGGATGGGGATGGAGATGGGGATGGGGATGGAGATGGAGATGTTCTCCAGGATGGGAATGGGCTGGAGATTTTCTCCAGGGTGGAGTTGGGATGGAGATGGGATGGAGATGGGGTGGAGATGGGGTGGAGATGGGGTGGAGATGGGATGGAGATGGGGTGGAGATGGGATGGAGATGTTCTCCAGGATGGGGATGGGATGGAGATGGGATGGAGATGTCCTCCATGATGGGAATGGGCTGGAGATTTTCTGCAGGGTGGAGTTGGGATGGAGTTGGGATGGAGTTGGGATGGAGTTGGGATGGAGATGGGATGGAGATGTTCTCCAGGGTGGAGATGGGATGGAGATGTTATCTGGATGGAGATGGGATGGAGATGGGATGGAGATGTTCTCCAATGTGGAGATGGGATGGAGATGCGCTGGAGATGGGATGGAGATGTTCTCCAGGATGGGGATGGGATGGAGATGTTCTCCATGATGGAGATGGGCTGGAGATGGGCTGGAGATGGGCTGGAGATGGGCTGGAGATGTTCTCCAGGGTGGAGATGGGATGGAGTTGGGAAGGAGATGATGGAGATGGGGATGGAGATGTTCTCCAGGATGGGAATGGGGTGGAGATGGGATGGAGATGGGATGGAGATGTTCTCCAGGGTGGAGATGATGGAGATGGGGATGGAGATGGGGATGGGATGTTCTCCATGATGGGAATGGGGTGGAGATGGGGATGGAGATGTTCTCCAGGGTGGAGATGGGATGGAGATGGGGTGGGAATGTCCTCCAAGGTGGCCATGGGATGGGGAAGTTCTCCAGGCTGGGATAGAGTTCTACTCGATGGGCTTGGGATGGAGATGTCCTCCAGGATGGAGATGGGGTGGAGATGTTCTCCAGGGTGAGATGAGATTGAGATGTTCTTCAGGATGGACGTGGGATGGAGATGGGATGGAGCCAGGATGGGGTTGGGGTGGAGATGTTCTCCAGGCCAGGGCTGGGCTGGAGATGTTCTCCAGGCTGGGCTTTTGTTCTCCAGGCTGGGAGGGTGGGATGGGGATGTCCTCCAAGGTGGAGATGGGATGGAGATGTTCTCCAAGGTGGAGATGGGATGGAGATGTTCTCCAGGCTGGAGATGTTCTCCAGGCTGTGATGGGATTGAGATGTTCTCCAAGCTGGAGATGTTCCTGGAGTTCTCCAGGATGTCCCCCCTGGGGCTGTCTGGAGTTGGGACTCTTCCTGATGGTCCTTCTCCTCGCCAGCGACGTGGTGGCCCCCAGCTCGACCTTCTGCAAGGTCTACACCCTCACCCCGTTCCTCGCCAACAACCGGGAGAAGCGAGGGCTTGCGCTGGACGGCAAACTCAAGCACGAGGACACCAACCTGGCCTCCAGCACCCTGTGAGCCTCCACCACCACCTCCACCACCACCACCATCCCCGGGGTCCTGCTCCCTCTGGAGCTTGGGGAAGGTCCAAGCCCTGGTGGGAATCCACCTCGTGCACCGGGGATGGTGCTTGGAGATCGCCCAGGCGTGGCTTGGGTTGGAAGGGGCCTCAGAGGTCTTGGGGTCATGGGATGGGTTGGGTTGGAAGGGATCTCAAAGGTCTTGGGGTCATGGGATGGGTTGGGTTGGGAGGGATCTCAAAGGTCTTGGGGTCATGGGATGGGTTGGGTTGGTTTGGGTTGGGTTGGTTTGGGTTGGGTTGGGTTGGGAGGGATCTCAAAGGTCTTGGGGTGATGGGATGGGTTGGGTTGGGTTGGGAGGGGCCTCAAAGGTCATGGGATCATGGGTTGGGTTGGGTTGGGTTGGAAGGGACCTCGAAGGTCATGGGATGGGTTGAGTTGGAAGGGGCCTCAAAGGTCATGGAACCATAGAATGGGTTGAGTTGGGAGGGATCTCAAACGTCATGGGATGGCTTGGGTTGGAAGGGATCTTCAAGGTCATGGAGACATGGGATGGGTTGGGTTGGGTTGGAAGGGACCTCAAAGGTCTTGGGATCATGGGATGGGTTGGGTTGGGAGGGGCCTCAAAGGTCTTGGGGTCATGGGTTGGATTGGGTTGGAAGGGACCTTGAAGGTCATGGGATGGGTTGAGTTGGAAGGGATCTTGAAGGTCATGGAGACATGGGATGGGATGGGTTGGGTTGGGTTGGGAGGGATCTCAAAGGTCTTGGGATCATGGGATGAGTTGGGTTGGAAGGGACCTCAAAGGTCTAGGGTCATGGGATGGGTTGGGTTGGAAGGGGCCTCAAAGGTCTTGGGATCATGGAATGGGTTGGGTTGGAAGGGATCTTGAAGGTCATGGAGACATGGGATGGGTTGGGTTGGTTTGGGAGGGATCTCAAAGGTCTTTGGGTCATGGGATGGGTTGGGTTGGGTTGGGAGGGGCCTCAAAGGTCTTGGGATCATGGGATGAGTTGGGTTGGAAGGGACCTCAAAGGTCTTGGGATCATGGGATGAGTTGGGTTGGAAGGGACCTCAAAGGTCTTGGGGTCATGGGATGGGTTGGGTTGGGAGGGGCCTCAAAGGTCATGGAACCATAGAATGGGTTGAGTTGGGAGGGATCTCAAAGGTCATGGGATGGCTTGGGTTGGAAGGGATCTTCAAGGTCATGGAGACATGGGATGGGTTGGGTTGCGTTGGGTTGGGAGGGGCCTCAAAGGTCTTGGGGTCATGGGATGGGTTGGGTTGGGTTGGGTTGGGTTGGGAGGGATCTCAAAGGTCTTGGAATCATGGGTTGGGTTGGGTTGGAAGGGACCTTGAAGGTCATGGGATGGGTTGATTTGGAAGGGATCTTGAAGGCCATGGAGACATGGGATGGGATGGGTTGGAAGGGACCTCAAAAGTCTTGGGGTCATGGGATGGGTTGGGTTGGTTTGGGTTGGGTTGGGTTGGGTTGGGTTGGGAGGGATCTCAAAGGTCTTGGGGTCATGGAATGGGTTGGGTTGGAAGGGGCCTCAAAGGTCTTGGGATCATGGGTTGGGTTGGGTTGGAAGGGACCTCGAAGGTCATGGGATGGGTTGAGTTGGAAGGGGCCTCAAAGGTCATGGAACCATAGAATGGGTTGAGTTGGGAGGGATCTCAAACGTCATGGGATGGCTTGGGTTGGAAGGGATCTTCAAGGTCATGGAGACATGGGATGGGTTGGGTTGGGTTGGAAGGGACCTCAAAGGTCTTGGGATCATGGGATGGGTTGGGTTGGGTTGGGAGGGGCCTCAAAGGTCTTGGGGTCATGGGTTGGATTGGGTTGGAAGGGACCTTGAAGGTCATGGGATGGGTTGAGTTGGAAGGGATCTTGAAGGTCATGGAGACATGGGATGGGATGGGTTGGGTTGGGTTGGGAGGGATCTCAAAGGTCTTGGGATCATGGGATGAGTTGGGTTGGAAGGGACCTCAAAGGTCTTGGGGTCATGGGATGGGTTGGGTTGGGTTGGGTTGGGAGGGGCCTGAAAGGTCTTGGGATCATGGAATGGGTTGGGTTGGGTTGGGAGGGGCCTGAAAGGTCTTGGGGTCATGGGATGGGTTGGATTGGAAGGGATCTTGAAGGTCATGGAGACATGGGATGGGTTGGGTTGGGAGGGATCTCAAAGGTCTTGGGGTCATGGGATGGGTTGGGTTGGTTTGGGTTGGGTTGGTTTGGGTTGGGTTGGGTTGGGTTGGGTTGGGTTGGGAGGGATCTCAAAGGTCTTGGGGTCATGGGATGGGTTGGGTTGGAAGGGACCTCAAAGGTCTTGGGGTGATGGGATGGGTTGGGTTGGGTTGGGAGGGGCCTCAAAGGTCTTGGGGTCATGGAATGTGTTGGGTTGGGAGGGATCTCAAAGGTCATGGGATGGCTTGGGTTGGAAGGGATCTTCAAGGTCATGGAGACATGGGATGGGTTGGGTTGGGTTGGAAGGGACCTCAAAGGTCTTGGGATCATGGAATGGGTTGGGTTGGAAGGGATCTTGAAGGTCATGGAGACATGGGATGGGTTGGGTTGGGAGGGATCTCAAAGGTCTTGGGGTCATGGGATGGGTTGGGTTGGGAGGGATCTCAAAGGTCTTGGGATCATGGGATGAGTTGGGTTGGGAGGGGCCTCAAAGGTCTTGGGATCATGGGATGGGTTGAGTTGGAAGGGATCTTGAAGGTCATGGAGACATGGGATGGGTTGGGTTGGGTTGGAAGGGGCCTCAAAGGTCTTGGGATCATGGAATGGGTTGGGTTGGAAGGGGCCTCAAAGGTCTTGGGGTCATGGGATGGGTTGGGTTGGAAGGGATCTCAAAGGTCTTGGGATCATGGGTTGGGTTGGGTTGGGTTGGAAGGGACCTCGAAGGTCATGGGATGGGTTGAGTTGGGAGGGGCCTCAAAGGTCATGGGATGGCTTGGGTTGGAAGGGATCTTCAAGGTCATGGAGACATGGGATGGGTTGGGTTGGGTTGGGAGGGGCCTCAAAGGTCTTGGGGTCATGGGATGGGTTGGGTTGGGTTGGGTTGGGTTGGGAGGGGCCTCAAAGGTCTTGGGGTCATGGAATGGGTTGGGTTGGAAGGGACCTCGAAGGTCATGGGATGGGTTGAGTTGGAAGGGATCTTCAAGGTCATGGAGACATGGGATGGGTTGGGTTGGGAGGGATCTCAAAGGTCTTGGGATCATGGGTTGGGTTGGGTTGGGAGGGACCTCAAAGGTCTTGGGGTCATGGGATGGGTTGAGTTGGAAGGGATCTTGAAGGTCATGGAGACATGGGATGGGTTGGGTTGGGTTGGAAGGGACTTCAAAGGTCTTGGGGACATGGGTTGGGTTGGGTTGGAAGGGGCCTCAAAGGTCTTGGGATCATGGAATGGGTTGGGTTGGGAGGGGCCTCAAAGGTCTTGGGGTCATGGGATGGGTTGGGTTGGAAGGGATCTCAAAGGTCTTGGGATCATGGGTTGGGTTGGGTTGGGTTGGAAGGGACCTCGAAGGTCATGGGATGGGTTGAGTTGGAAGGGGCCTCAAAGGTCATGGAACCATAGAATGGGTTGAGTTGGGAGGGATCTCAAAGGTCATGGGATGGCTTGGGTTGGAAGGGATCTTCAAGGTCATGGAGACATGGGATGGGTTGGGTTGGGTTGGAAGGGACCTCAAAGGTCTTGGGATCATGGGATGGGTTGGGTTGGGTTGGGAGGGGCCTCAAAGGTCTTGGGGTCATGGGTTGGATTGGGTTGGAAGGGACCTTGAAGGTCATGGGATGGGTTGAGTTGGAAGGGATCTTGAAGGTCATGGAGACATGGGATGGGATGGGTTGGGTTGGGTTGGGAGGGATCTCAAAGGTCTTGGGATCATGGGATGAGTTGGGTTGGAAGGGACCTCAAAGGTCTAGGGTCATGGGATGGGTTGGGTTGGAAGGGGCCTCAAAGGTCTTGGGATCATGGAATGGGTTGGGTTGGAAGGGATCTTGAAGGTCATGGAGACATGGGATGGGTTGGGTTGGTTTGGGAGGGATCTCAAAGGTCTTTGGGTCATGGGATGGGTTGGGTTGGGTTGGGAGGGGCCTCAAAGGTCTTGGGATCATGGGATGAGTTGGGTTGGAAGGGACCTCAAAGGTCTTGGGATCATGGGATGAGTTGGGTTGGAAGGGACCTCAAAGGTCTTGGGGTCATGGGATGGGTTGGGTTGGGAGGGGCCTCAAAGGTCATGGAACCATAGAATGGGTTGAGTTGGGAGGGATCTCAAAGGTCATGGGATGGCTTGGGTTGGAAGGGATCTTCAAGGTCATGGAGACATGGGATGGGTTGGGTTGGGAGGGGCCTCAAAGGTCTTGGGATCATGGGTTGGGTTGGAAGGGATCTTGAAGGTCATGGAGACATGGGATGGGTTGGGTTGGGAGGGATCTCAAAGGTCATGGGATGGGTTGGGTTGGGAGGGATCTTCAAGGTCATGGAGACATGGGATGGGTTGGGTTGGGAGGGATCTCAAAGGTCATGGGATGGGTTGGGTTGGGAGGGATCTTCAAGGTCATGGAGACATGGGATGGGTTGGGTTGGAAGGGACCTCAAAGGTCTTGGGGTCATGGGATGGGTTGGGTTGGGAGGGACCTCTAAGGTCACGGAACCATGGGATGGGTTGGGTTGGAAGGGACCTCAAAGGTCTTGGGATCATGGGTTGGGTTGGGTTGGAAGGGATCTTGAAGGTCTTGGGGTCATGGGATGGGTTGGGTTGGGAGGGATCTCAAAGGTCTTGGGATGATGGGATGAGTTGGGTTGGAAGGGACCTCCAAGCCTTCCATGGGCAGGGACCCCTCTCCGTGGCTCAAGGGCCTCCAAGCCCCACCCAACGTGTCCTTGGCCACCTCCAGAGGTGGCCAAGCCAAGCCAATCCCTTGTTGGGTGGTGAGACCCTTCCGAGGAGGACCAGGAAGGTCGGTTCCTCATCGGTGACGTCCACCTCCCTCTTCCACCAGCTTGAGGGACGGAGCCAACAAGGAGATCCTGGGCATTATTGTCTCCTACAAGGTGAAGGTGAAGCTGGTGGTATCTCGAGGAGGGTGAGTGTTGAGGTTCCTCTTCCATCTCCTCTGGCTTTGGGACCACCTCGAGGTGGTTCCTCAGGGTGGCATCGGCGAAGAACCCAACGTCTGGGCGAGGTGGCCCTTATCTCAGGGGGGTTTCCGTGCAACCACGTCCTTCCTTCTCCTTCCAAACCCTCCCAAGTTGAGGATGGGACCCATCACCCTCCTCCTCCACCCCAAAAAAAGACCTCCCATGGGGACCCAGCAGCGTGGTGGGACATGAGGTGGGGTGGAAGGGGTCTTCTTGGGGTGCAAGGACTAACGTCGTGTCTCCTCTGACCCACCCCAGCCTCCTGGGAGACCTCGCTTCCAGGTAAGGTCCCCTCCAAAGCCATCTCCATCCTTGGTCCTCAGCATCTCCATCCTTGGTCCTCAGCATCTCCATCCCTGGTCCTCAGCTTCTCCATCCTTGGTCCTCAGCACCTCCATCCTTGGTCCTCAGCATCTCCATCCTTGGTCCTCAGCATCTCCATCCCTGGTCCTCAGCATCTCCATCCTTGGTCCTCAGCATCTCCATCCTTGGTCCTCAGCATCTTCAACCCTGGTCCTCAGCTTCTCCATCCTTGGTCCTCAGCATCTCCATCCCTGGTCCTCAGCATCTCCATCCTTGGTCCTCAGCATCTCCACCCCTGGTCCTCAGCATCTCCATCCTTGGTCCTCAGCATATCCATCCTTGGTCCTCAGCATCTCCATCCTTGGTCCTCAGCATCTCCATCCCTGGTCCTCAGCATCTCCATCCTTGGTCCTCAGCATCTCCATCCTTGGTCCTCAGCATCTCCATCCCTGGTCCTCAGCATCTCCATCCCTGGTCCTCAGCATCTCCATCCCTGGTCCTCAGCATCTCCATCCCTGGTCCTCAGCATATCCATCCCTCTTCCTCAGCATCTCCATCCCTGGTCCTCAGCATCTCCATCCCTGGTCCTCAGCATCTCCATCCCTGGTCCTCAGCATCTCCATCCCTGGTCCTCAGCATCTCCATCCTTGGTCCTCAGCATCTCCATCCCTGGTCCTCAGCATCTCCATCCCTGGTCCTCAGCATCTCCATCCCTGGTCCTCAGCATCTCCATCCCTCTTCCTCAGCATCTCCATCCCTGGTCCTCAGCATCTCCATCCCTGGTCCTCAGCATCTCCATCCCTGGTCCTCAGCATATCCATCCCTCTTCCTCAGCATCTCCATCCTTGGTCCTCAGCATCTCCACCCCTGGTCCTCAGCATCTCCATCCCTGGTCCTCAGCATCTCCATCCTTGGTCCTCAGCATCTCCAGCCCTGGTCCTCAGCATCTCCATCCTTGGTCCTCAGCATCTCCAGCCCTGGTCCTCAGCATCTTCATCCTTGGTCCTCAGCATCTCCATCCTTGGTCCTCAGCATCTCCATCCCTGGTCCTCAGCATCTCCATCCTTGGTCCTCAGCATCTCCATCCCTGGTCCTCAGCATCTTCATCCTTGGTCCTCAGCATCTCCATCCTTGGTCCTCAGCACCTCCATCCTTGGTCCTCAGCATCTCCATCCTTGGTCCTCAGCATCTCCATCCCTGGTCCTCAGCATCTCCATCCCTGGTCCTCAGCATCTCCATCCCTGGTCCTCAGCATCTCCATCCTTGGTCCTGAGCATCTCCATCCTTGGTCCTCAGCATCTTCAACCCTGGTCCTCAGCTTCTCCATCCTTGGTCCTCAGCACCTGCATCCTTGGTCCTCAGCATCTCCATCCTTGGTCCTCAGCATCTCCATCCCTGGTCCTCAGCATCTCCAACCCTGGTCCTCAGCATCTCCATCCCTGGTCCTGAGCATCTCCATCCTTGGTCCTCAGCATCTTCAACCCTGGTCCTCAGCATCTCCATCCCTGGTCCTCAGCATCTCCATCCCTGGTCCTCAGCATCTCCATCCCTGGTCCTCAGCATCTCCGTCCTTGGTCCTCAGCATCTCCATCCCTGGTCCTCAGCATCTCCATCCCTGGTCCTCAGCATCTCCGTCCTTGGTCCTCAGCATCTCCATCCCTGGTCCTCAGCATCTCCATCCCTGGTCCTCAGCATCTCCATCCCTGGTCCTCAGCGTCTCAATCCTTGGTCCTCAGCATCTCCATCCTTGGTCCTCAGCATCTCCATCCCTGGTCCTCAGCATCTCCATCCCTGGTCCTCAGCATCTCCATCCCTGGTCCTCAGCGTCTCCATCCTTGGTCCTCAGCATCTCCATCCTTGGTCCTCAGCATCTCCACCCCTGGTCCTCAGCATCTCCATCCCTGATCCTCAGCATCTCCATCCCTGGTCCTGAGCGTCTCCATCCTTGGTCCTCAGCATCTCCATTCCTTGGTCCTCAGCATCTCCATCCCTGGTCCTCAGCATCTCCATCCCTGGTCCTCAGCATCTCCACCCCTGGTCCTCAGCACCTCCATCCTTGGTCCTCAGCACCTCCATCCTTGGTCCTCAGCATCTCCATCCTTGGTCCTCAGCATCTCCATCCCTGGTCCTCAGCATCTCCATCCTTGGTCCTCAGCATCTCCATCCTTGGTCCTCAGCATCTCCATCCTTGGTCCTCAGCATCTCCATCCCTGGTCCTCAGCATCTCCATCCTTGGTCCTCAGCACCTCCATCCCTGGTCCTCAGCATCTCTATCCTTGGTCCTCAGCATCTCCATCCCTGGTCCTCAGCATCTCCATCCTTGGTCCTGAGCATCTCCATCCCTGGTCCTCAGCATCTCCATCCTTGGTCCTCAGCATCTTCAACCCTGGTCCTGAGCATCTCCATCCCTGGTCCTCAGCATCTCCATCCCTGGTCCTCAGCATCTCCATCCTTGGTCCTCAGCATCTCCATCCTTGGTCCTCAGCATCTCCATCCCTGGTCCTCAGCATCTCCATCCTTGGTCCTCAGCATCTCCATCCCTGGTCCTCAGCACCTCCATCCTTGGTCCTCAGCACCTCCATCCCTGGTCCTCAGCATCTCCATCCCTGGTCCTCAGCATCTCCATCCTTGGTCCTCAGCATCTCCATCCTTGGTCCTCAGCATCTCCATCCCTGGTCCTCAGCATCTCCATCCTTGGTCCTCAGCATCTCCATCCCTGGTCCTCAGCATCTCCATCCTTGGTCCTCAGCATCTCCATCCTTGGTCCTCAGCACCTCCATCCCTGGTCCTCAGCATCTCCATCCCTGGTCCTCAGCACCTCCATCCCTGGTCCTCAGCATCTCCATCCCTGGTGCTGATCATCTCCATCCTTGGTCCTCAGCATCTCCATCCCTGGTCCTCAGCATCTCCATCCTTGGTCCTCAGCATCTCCTTCCTTGGTCCTCGGCATCTCCATCCTTGGTCCTCGGCATCTCCATCCCTGGTCCTCAGCATCTCCATCCCTGGTCCTCAGCATCTCCATCCTTGGTCCTCAGCATCTCCGTCCCTGGTCCTCAGCATCTCCATCCCTGATCCTCAGCATCTCCACCCCTGGTCCTCAGCATCTCCATCCTTGGTCCTCAGCATCTCCATCCCTGGTCCTCAGCATCTCCACCCCTGGTCCTCAGCATCTCCATCCCTGGTGCTGATCATCTCCATCCTTGGTCCTCAGCATCTCCATCCCTGGTCCTCAGCATCTCCATCCCTGGTCCTCAGCATCTCCAATCCAACCCATTCCATGACCTTTGAGGCCCCTCCCATCCCATCCCAACCCATTCCATGACTCTTGGACCATTGAGGTCCTCCCAACCCAACCCATCCCATGACTCTTTGACCTTTGAGGTCCACCCAACCCAACCCATCCCAAGATCTTTGAGGTCCTCCCAACCAACCCAACCCATTCCATGACTCCATCACCTTTGAGGTCCTCCCATCCCAACCCATCCCATGACTCTTTGACCTTTGAGGTCCTCCCAACCCATCCCAACCCATCCCAAGATCTTTGAGGTCCTCCCAACCCAACCCATCCCATATCTCCTTGACCTCTCAGGTTCAACCCAACCCATCCCATGATCCCATGACCTTTGAGGTCCTCCCATTCCAGCCCAACCCCTCCCATGACTCTTGGACCATTGAGTTCCTCCCAACCCAACCCATCCCATGACTCCCTGACCTTTGAGGTCCAACCCAACCCATCCCATAACTCCATCACCTTTGAGGTCCTCCCATCCCAACCCCTTCCATGGTTCCAAGATCTTTGAGGTCCCTCCCAACCCAACCCATCCCAACCCATCCCATGATCCCAAGACCTTTGAGGTTCTCCCATCCCAACCCATCCCATCCCATGACTCTTTGACCTTTGAGGTCCTCCCAGCCCAACCCATCCCATGACTTCCTGACCTTTGAGGTCCAACCCAACCCATCCCATAACTCTTGGACCATTGAGGTTCTCCCAACCCAACCCATCCCATGGTTCCATGACCTTTGAGGTCCCTCCCAACCCAACCCATCCCATAACTCCATCCCCTTTGAGTTCCTCCCATCCCAACCCATCCCATGACTCTTTGACCTTTGAGGTCCTCCCAACCCAACCCATCCCAAGATCTTTGAGGTCCTCCCATCTCATCCCATGATCCCAAGATCTTTGAGTTCCTCCCATCCCAACCCATCCCATGATCCCAAGATCTTTGAGTTCCTCCCATCCCAACCCATCCCATGACTCTTTGACCTTTCAAGTCCAACCCAACTCCTTCCATGATTCCAAGATCATTGAGGTCCTCCCAACCCAACCCATCCCATGACTCCCTGACCTTTGAGGTCCAACCCAACCCATCCCATAACTCCATCACCTTTGAGGTCCTCCCAACCCAACCCCTTCCATGATTCCAAGATCATTGAGGTCCTCCCAACCCAACCCATCCCAACCCATCCCATGATCCCCAGATCATTGAGGTCCTCCCAACCCAACCCATCCCATGGTTCCATGACCTTTGAGGTCCTCCCATCCCAACCCCTTCCATGATTCCAAGATCATTGAGGTCCCTCCCAACCCATCCCAACCCATCCCATGATCCCAAGACCTTTGAGTTCCTCCCAACCCATCCCATCCCATGACTCTTTGACCTTTGAGGTCCAACCCAACCCATCCCATAACTCTTGGACCATTGAGGTTCTCCCAACCCAACCCATCCCATGACTCTTTGACCTTTGAGGTCCTCCCAACCCAACCCATCCCATGACTCCCTGACCTTTGAGGTCCAACCCAACCCATCCCATAACTCCATCACCTTTGAGGTCCTCCCAACCCAACCCCTTCCATGATTCCAAGATCATTGAGGTCCCTTCCAACCCAACCCAACCCAACCCATCCCATATCTCCTTGGCCTCTCAGGTCCAACCCAACCCATCCCATGATCCCATGACCTTTGAGGTCCTCCCATCCCATCCCAGCCCAGCCCAACCCCTCCCATGACTCTTGGACCATTGAGTTCCTCCCATCCCAACCCATCCCATGACTCTTTGACCTTTGGAGGTCCTCCCAGCCCAACCCCTTCCATGATTCCAAGATCATTGAGGTCCTCCCAACCCATCCCAACCCATCCCATGATCCCAAGACCTTTGAGTTCCTCCCAACCCATCCCATCCCATGACTCTTTGACCTTTGAGGTCCTCCCAACCCAACCCATCCCAAGATCTTTGAGGTCCTCCCATCTCATCCCATGATCCCAAGATCTTTGAGTTCCTCCCATCACAACCCATCCCATGACTCTTTGACCTTTCAAGTCCAACCCAACTCCTTCCATGATTCCAAGATCATTGAGGTCCTCCCAACCCAACCCAACCCAACCCATCCCATATCTCCTTGACCTCTCAGGTCCAACCCAACCCATCCCATGATCCCATGACCTTTGAGGTCCTCTCATCCCAGCCCAACCCCTCCCATGACTCTTGGACCATTGAGTTCCTCCTATCCCAACCCATCCCATGACTCCCTGACCTTTGAGGTCCAACCCAACCCATCCCATAACTCCATCACCTTTCAGGTCCTCCCAGCCCAACCCCTTCCATGATTCCAAGATCATTGAGGTCCCTCCCAACCCAACCCATCCCAACCCATCCCATGATCCCAAGACCTTTGAGGTCCTCCCTACCCAACCCATCCCATCCCATGACTCTTTGACCTTTGAGGTCCTCCCATCCCAACCCATCCCATGACTCTTTGATCTTTGAGGTCCTCCCAACCCCTTCAATGATTCCAAGATCATTGAGGTCCTCCCAACCCAACCCATCCCAACCCATCCCATGATCCCAAGACCTTTGAGTTCCTCCCATCCCAACCCATCCCTTGACTCTTTGACCTTTGAGGTCCAACCCAACCCATCCCATAACTCTTGGACCATTGAGGTTCTCCCAACCCAACCCATCCCATGGTTCCATGACCTTTGAGGTCCCTCCCAACCCAACCCATCCCATAACTCCATCCCCTTTGAGTTCCTCCCATCCCAACCCATCCCATGACTCTTTGACCTTTGAGGTCCTCCCAACCCAACCCATCCCAAGATCTTTGAGGTCCTCCCATCTCATCCCATGATCCCAAGACTTTTGAGTTCCTCCCATCCCAACCCATCCCATGATCTCAAGATCTTTGAGTTCCTCCCATCCCAACCCATCCCATGACTCTTTGACCTTTGAGGTCCTCCCAGCCCAACCCATCCCATGACTCTTGGACCATTGAGGTCCCTCCCAACCCAACCCATCCCATGGTTCCAAGGTCATTGAGGTCCTCCCAACCCAACCCATCCCATGACTCATTGACCTTTCAAGTCCAACTCAACCCATGAACCCAAGACCTTTGAGGTCCTCCCATCCCAACCCATCCCATGACTCTTTGACCTTTGAGGTCCTCCCAACCCATCCCAACCCATCCCATGATCCCAAGATCATTGAGGTCCTCCCAACCCAACCCAACCCAACCCAACCCATCCCATGATCCCAAGACCTTTGAGGTCCTCCCAGTCCAACCCATCCCATGACTTCCTGACCTTTGAGGTCCCTCCCAACCCATCCCATCCCATGACTCTTGGACCATTGAGGTCCTCCCAACCCAACCCATCCCATGGTTCCATGACCTTTGAGGTCCTTCCAACCCAACCCCTTCCATGATTCCAAGATCATTGAGGTCCCTTCCAACCCAACCCATCCCACATCTCCTTGACCTCTCAGGTCCAACCCAACCCATCCCATAACTCCATCACCTTTGAGGTCCTCCCATCCCAACCCCTTCCATGGTTCCAAGATCTTTGAGGTCCCTCCCAACCCATCCCAACCCATCCCATGATCCCAAGACCTTTGAGGTCCTCCCTACCCAACCCATCCCATCCCATGACTCTTTGACCTTTGAGGTCCTCCCAACCCATCCCAACCCATCCCATGATCCCCAGATCATTGAGGTCCTCCCAACCCAACCCATCCCATGGTTCCATGACCTTTGAGGTCCTTCCAACCCAACCCCTTCCATGATTCCAAGATCATTGAGGTCCTCCCAACCCAACCCATCCCAACCCATCCCATGATCCCAAGACCTTTGAGTTCCTCCCATCCCAACCCATCCCATGACTCTTTGACCTTTGAGGTCCTCCCAACCCCTTCCATGATTCCAAGATCATTGAGGTCCCTTCCAACCCAACCCAACCCAACCCATCCCATATCTCCTTGGCCTCTCAGGTCCAACCCAACCCATCCCATGATCCCATGACCTTTGAGGTCCTCCCATCCCATCCCAGCCCAGCCCAACCCCTGCCATGACTCTTGGACCATTGAGTTCCTCCCATCCCAACCCATCCCATGACTCTTTGACCTTTGGAGGTCCTCCCAGCCCAACCCCTTCCATGATTCCAAGATCATTGAGGTCCTCCCAACCCATCCCAACCCATCCCATGATCCCAAGACCTTTGAGGTCCCTCCCAACCCATCCCATCCCATGACTCTTTGACCTTTGAGGTCCTCCCAACCCAACCCATCCCAAGATCTTTGAGGTCCTCCCATCTCATCCCATGATCCCAAGATCTTTGAGTTCCTCCCATCACAACCCATCCCATGACTCTTTGACCTTTGAGGTCCCTCCCAACCCAACCCCTCCCATAACTCTTGGACCATTGAGGTTCTCCCAACCCATCCCATCCCATGACTCTTTGACCTTTGAGGTCCCTCCCAACCCAACCCATCCCATAACTCCATCCCCTTTGAGTTCCTCCCATCCCAACCCATCCCATGACTCTTTGACCTTTGAGGTCCTCCCAACCCAACCCATCCCAAGATCTTTGAGGTCCTCCCATCTCATCCCATGATCCCAAGACTTTTGAGTTCCTCCCAGCCCAACCCATCCCATGACTCTTGGACCATTGAGGTCCCTCCCAACCCAACCCATCCCATGGTTCCATGACCTTTGTGGTCCTCCCAACCCAACCCATCCCATGACTCATTGACCTTTCAAGTCCAACTCAACCCATGAACCCAAGACCTTTGAGGTCCTCCCATCCCAACCCATCCCATGACTCTTTGACCTTTGAGGTCCTCCCAACCCATCCCAACCCATCCCATGATCCCAAGATCATTGAGGTCCTCCCAACCCAACCCAACCCAACCCAACCCATCCCATGATCCCAAGACCTTTGAGGTCCTCCCAGTCCAACCCATCCCATGACTTCCTGACCTTTGAGGTCCCTCCCAACCCATCCCATCCCATGACTCTTGGACCATTGAGGTCCTCCCAACCCAACCCATCCCATGGTTCCATGACCTTTGAGGTCCTTCCAACCCAACCCCTTCCATGATTCCAAGATCATTGAGGTCCCTTCCAACCCAACCCATCCCACATCTCCTTGACCTCTCAGGTCCAACCCAACCCGTCCCATAACTCCATCACCTTTGAGGTCCTCCCATCCCAACCCCTTCCATGATCCCAAGACCTTTGACGTCCCTCCCAACCCATCCCAACCCATCCCATGATCCCAAGACCTTTGAGGTCCTCCCTACCCAACCCATCCCATCCCATGACTCTTTGACCTTTGAGGTCCTCCCATCCCAACCCATCCCATGACTCTTTGATCTTTGAGGTCCTCCCAACCCCTTCCATGATTCCAAGATCATTTAGGTCCCTCCCAACCCAACCCAACCCATCCCATGATCCCAAGACCTTTGAGGTTCTCCCATCCCAACCCATCCCATCCCATGACTCTTTGACCTTTGAGGTCCTCCCAACCCATCCCAACCCATCCCATGATCCCCAGATCATTGAGGTCCTCCCATCCCAACCCATCCCATGACTCTTTGACCTTTGAGGTCCTCCCAACCCAACCCATCCCATGACTCTTTGACCTTTGAGGTCCTTCCAACCCAACCCCTTCCATGATTCCAAGATCATTGAGGTCCCTTCCAACCCAACCCAACCCAACCCAACCCAACCCAACCCAACCCAACCCAACCCAACCCAACCCATCCCATATCTCCTTGACCTCTCCGGTCCAACCCAACCCATCCCATGATCCCAAGACCTTTGAGTTCCCTTCCAACCCAACCCATCTCTTGATCCCAAGACCTTCAAGGTCTTCCCAACCCATCCCAACCCCTCCCATGACTCTTGGACCATTCAGGTCCCTCCCCTCCCAACCCCTTCCCACCCTTCCTCCCGCAGCGACGTCGCGGTGGAACTTCCCTTCACGCTGATGCACCCCAAGCCCAAGGAGGAACCACCCCACCGGGACGGTGAGCGACCACCCCACCCCACCCCATCCCACCCCACCCCACCCCATGGAACGTGGAGCAGCTCCACCCATGGGATGGACAACCCAAGAAGTCAACCCTTGAGTCCCACCACCCCTCAAAGCCCAAGGGGTTGAAGACCTCAGAGGTGCCACCTCCAGGTGGCAAAGCCCTTTTTGAGGTCTTCAGGTGTCAGGGCTGGTCCAGGTGGTCCCAAGCCTTGACCCTTTCCCTTCCTTCTGCAGTCCTGGAGAACGAAGCCCCCGTAGATACCAACCTCATCGAGCTGGACACCAAGTAAGAGCCGATTCCCACCTCTCCCCAGGTCCCCTTGGGGTGGGAAAAGCCACCTCCTTGGCCCAAGGTTGGGTGAAAGGACCCTTCCTCAAGGACCCAGTGAAGCTTCAGGACCACCACGTGGTGGTGGTGGCCACGGTGGCCACCTCGGGTTGGCCTGGAGGCCGTGAGGAAGGTTCTGCCCCCCCCCTCTGTCTGTTCTCCAGGTTGGAGCAGGAGGGAGATGTTCTCCAGGTTAAGGATGGGATGGAGATGTTCTCCAGGTCCAACCAGGAATGGAGATGACCTCTGGGTCAAGGATGGACTGGAGATGTCCTCCAGGTCCAACCAGGAATGGAGATGACCTCTGGGTCAAGGATGGACTGGAGATGTTCTCCAGGTCCAACCAGGAATGGAGATGACCTCTGGGTCAAGGATGGGATGGAGATGTTCTCCAGGTCCAAGCTGGAATGGAGATGGCCTCTGGGTCAAGGATGGGATGGAGATGTTCTCCAGGTCCAACCAGGAATGGAGATGACCTCTGGGTTAGGAATGGAAAGGAGATGTTCTCCAGGTCCAAGCTGGAATGGAGATGTTCTCCAAGTCAAGGCTGGGATGGAGATGGCCTCTGGGTTAAGGATGGGATGGAGATGTTCTCCAGGTTTCAGCAGGAGGGAGATGTTCTCCAGGTTCAGGATGGACTGGAGATGTCCTCCAGGTCCAACCAGGAATGGAGATGACCTCTGGGTCAAGGATGGACTGGAGATGTTCTCCAGGTCCAAGCTGGAATGGAGATGACCTCTGGGTGAAGGTGGGAATGGAGATGTTCTCCAGGTTTGAGCAGGAGGGAGATGTTCTCCAGGTTAAGGTTGGGATGGAGATCTTCTCCAGGTCCAACCAGGAATGGAGATGACCTCTGGGTCAAGGCTGGAATGGAGATGTTCTCCAGGTCCAACCAGGAATGGAGATGACCTCTGGGTCAAGGATGGGATGGAGATGTTCTCCAGGTCCAACCAGGAATGGAGATGGCCTCTGGGTCAAGGATGGGATGGAGATGTTCTCCAGGTCCAACCAGGAATGGAGATGACCTCTGGGTTAGGAATGGAAAGGAGATGTTCTCCAGGTCCAACCAGGAATGGAGGTGACCTCTGGGTCAAGGATGGACTGGAGATGTTCTCCAGGTTTGAGCAGGAGGGAGATGTTCTCCAGGTTAAGGATGGGATGGAGATGTCCTCCAGGTCCAACCAGGAATGGAGATGACCTCTGGGTCAAGGATGGACTGGAGATGTCCTCCAGGTCCAACCAGGAATGGAGATGTTCTCTGGGTCAAGGATGGGATGGAGATGTTCTCCAGGTCCAAGCTGGAATGGAGATGACCTCTGGGTCAAGGATGGGATGGAGATGTTCTCCAGGTCCAAGCTGGAATGGAGATGACCTCTGGGTGAAGGTGGGAATGGAGATGTTCTCCAGGTTTGAGCAGGAGGGAGATGTTCTCCAGGTTAAGGATGGGATGGAGATGTTCTCCAGGTCCAACCAGGAATGGAGATGACCTCTGGGTCAAGGATGGGATGGAGATGTTCTCCAGGTCCAACCAGGAATGGAGATGACCTCTGGGTCAAGGATGGGATGGAGATGTCCTCCAGGTCCAACCAGGAATGGAGGTGACCTCTGGGTCAAGGATGGACTGGAGATGTTCTCCAGGTTTGAGCAGGAGGGAGATGTTCTCCAGGTTAAGGATGGGATGGAGATGTTCTCCAGGTCCAACCAGGAATGGAGATGACCTCTGGGTCAAGGATGGGATGGAGATGTTCTCCAGGTCCAACCAGGAATGGAGATGACCTCTGGGTCAAGGATGGACTGGAGATGTTCTCCAGGTCCAACCAGGAATGGAGGTGGCCTCTGGGTCAAGGATAGGATGGAGATGTTCTCCAAGTCAAGGATGGGATGGAGATGTTCTCCAGGTCCAACCAGGAATGGAGATGGCCTCTGGGTCAAGGATGGGATGGAGATGTCCTCCAGGTCCAACCAGGAATGGAGATGTTCTCCGGGTCCAACCAGGAATGGAGATGACCTCTGGGTCAAGGATGGGATGGAGATGTCCTCCAGGTCCAACCAGGAATGGAGATGACCTCTGGGTCAAGGATGGGATGGAGATGTTCTCCAGGTTCAGGGTGGAATGGAGGTGGCCTCTGGGTCAAGGATGGGATGGAGATGTTCTCCAGGTCCAACCAGGAATGGAGATGACCTCTGGGTTAGGAATGGAAAGGAGATGTTCTCCAGGTCCAAGCTGGAATGGAGATGTTCTCCAAGTCAAGGCTGGGATGGAGATGGCCTCTGGGTTAAGGATGGGATGGAGATGTTCTCCAGGTTCAGGATGGACTGGAGATGTTCTCCAGGTCCATCCAGGAATGGAGATGACCTCTGGGTCAAGGATGGACTGGAGATGTTCTCCAGGTCCAGGGGTGGTTGGAGATGTTCTCCAGGTCAGGGGTGGTTGGAGATGTTCTCCAGGTCAGGGGTGGTTGGAGATGTTCTCCAGGTCAGGGGTGGTTGGAGATGTTCTCCAGGTTCAGGGGTGGTTGGAGATGTTCTCCAGGTCCAGGGGTGGTTGGAGATGTTCTCCAGGTCCAGGGGTGGTTGGAGATGTTCTCCAGGTCAGGGGTGGTTGGAGATGTTCTCCAGGTCAGGGGTGGTTGGAGATGTTCTCCAGGTCCAGGGGTGGTTGGAGATGTTCTCCAGGTCAGGGGTGGTTGGAGATGTTCTCCAGGTCCAGAGGTGGTTGGAGATGTTCTCCAGGTCCAGGGGTGGTTGGAGATGTTCCACAGGTCCAGAGGTGGTTGGAGATGTTCTCCAGGTCCAGAGGTGGTTGGAGATGTTCTCCAGTCCAGAGGTGGTTGGAGATGTTCTCCAGGTCAGGGGTGGTTGGAGATGTTCTCCAGGTCCAGGGGTGGTTGGAGATGTTCTCCAGGTCAGGGGTGGTTGGAGATGTTCTCCAGGTCCAGAGGTGGTTGGAGATGTTCTCCAGTCCAGGGGTGGTTGGAGATGTTCTCCAGGTCCAGGGGTGGTTGGAGATGTTCTCCAGGTCCAGGGGTGGTTGGAGATGTTCTCCAGTCCAGGGGTGGTTGGAGATGTTCTCCAGGTCCAGAGGTGGTTGGAGATGTTCTCCAGGTCAGGGGTGGTTGGAGATGTTCTCCAGGTACAGAGGTGGTTGGAGATGTTCTCCAGGTCAGGGGTGGTTGGAGATGTTCTCCAGGTCCAGGGGTGGTTGGAGATGTTCTCCAGGTCAGGGGTGGTTGGAGATGTTCTCCAGGTCCAGGGGTGGTTGGAGATGTTCTCCAGGTCAGGGGTGGTTGGAGATGTTCTCCAGTCCAGGGGTGGATGGAGATGTTCTCCAGGTCCAGGGGTGGTTGGAGATGTTCTCCAGGTCAGGGGTGGTTGGAGATGTTCTCCAGGTCCAGGGGTGGTTGGAGATGTTCTCCAGGTCCAGAGGTGGTTGGAGATGTTCTCCAGGTCAGGGGTGGTTGGAGATGTTCTCCAGGTCCAGGGGTGGTTGGAGATGTTCTCCAGGTCCAGGGGTGGTTGGAGATGTTCTCCAGTCCAGGGGTGGTTGGAGATGTTCTCCAGTCCAGGGGTGGTTGGAGATGTTCTCCAGGTCCAGAGGTGGTTGGAGATGTTCTCCAGGTCCAGAGGTGGTTGGAGATGTTCTCCAGGTCCAGGGGTGGTTGGAGATGTTCTCCAGGTCCAGATGTGGTTGGAGATGTTCTCCAGGTCCAGAGGTGGTTGGAGATGTTCTCCAGGTCCAGAGGTGGTTGGAGATGTTCTCCAGGTCAGGGGTGGTTGGAGATGTTCTCCAGGTCAGAGGTGGTTGGAGATGTTCTCCAGGTCCAGGGGTGGTTGGAGATGTTCTCCAGGTCAGGGGTGGTTGGAGATGTTCTCCAGGTCAGAGGTGGTTGGAGATGTTCTCCAGGTCAGAGGTGGTTGGAGATGTTCTCCAGGTCAGGGGTGGTTGGAGATGTTCTCCAGGTCAGAGGTGGTTGGAGATGTTCTCCAGGTCAGGGGTGGTTGGAGATGTTCTCCAGGTCAGAGGTGGTTGGAGATGTTCTCCAGTCCAGGGGTGGTTGGAGATGTTCTCCAGGTCCAGGGGTGGTTGGAGATGTTCTCCAGGTCAGGGGTGGTTGGAGATGTTCTCCAGGTCCAGAGGTGGTTGGAGATGTTCTCCAGGTCCAGGGGTGGTTGGAGATGTTCTCCAGGTCCAGGGGTGGTTGGAGATGTTCTCCAGGTCCAGGGGTGGTTGGAGATGTTCTCCAGGTCAGGGGTGGTTGGAGATGTTCTCCAGGTCCAGGGGTGGTTGGAGATGTTCTCCAGGTCAGGGGTGGTTGGAGATGTTCTCCAGGTCCAGGGGTGGTTGGAGATGTTCTCCAGGTCAGGGGTGGTTGGAGATGTTCTCCAGGTCAGGGGTGGTTGGAGATGTTCTCCAGGTCCAGGGGTGGTTGGAGATGTTCTCCAGGTCCAGAGGTGGTTGGAGATGTTCTCCAGGTCCAGGGGTGGTTGGAGATGTTCTCCAGGTCCAGGGGTGGTTGGAGATGTTCTCCAGGTCCAGGGGTGGTTGGAGATGTTCTCCAGGTCCAGGGGTGGTTGGAGATGTTCTCCAGGTCCAGGGTGGTTGGAGATGTTCTCCAGGTCCAGAGGTGGTTGGAGATGTTCTCCAGGTCCAGGGGTGGTTGGAGATGTTCTCCAGTCCAGGGGTGGTTGGAGATGTTCTCCAGTCCAGAGGTGGTTGGAGATGTTCTCCAGGTCAGGGGTGGTTGGAGATGTTCTCCAGGTCCAGGGGTGGTTGGAGATGTTCTCCAGGTCAGGGGTGGTTGGAGATGTTCTCCAGGTCAGGGGTGGTTGGAGATGTTCTCCAGGTCCAGAGGTGGTTGGAGATGTTCTCCAGGTCAGGGGTGGTTGGAGATGTTCTCCAGGTCAGGGGTGGTTGGAGATGTTCTCCAGGTCAGGGGTGGTTGGAGATGTTCTCCAGGTCCAGAGGTGGTTGGAGATGTTCTCCAGGTCAGGGGTGGTTGGAGATGTTCTCCAGGTCCAGAGGTGGTTGGAGATGTTCTCCAGGTCCAGGGGTGGTTGGAGATGTTCTCCAGGTCCAGGGGTGGTTGGAGATGTTCTCCAGGTCAGGGGTGGTTGGAGATGTTCTCCAGGTCAGGGGTGGTTGGAGATGTTCTCCAGGTCAGGGGTGGTTGGAGATGTTCTCCAGGTCCAGGGGTGGTTGGAGATGTTCTCCAGGTCCAGGGGTGGTTGGAGATGTTCTCCAGGTCCAGGGGTGGTTGGAGATGTTCTCCAGGTCAGGGGTGGTTGGAGATGTTCTCCAGGTCAGGGGTGGTTGGAGATGTTCTCCAGGTCAGGGGTGGTTGGAGATGTTCTCCAGGTCAGAGGTGGTTGGAGATGTTCTCCAGGTCAGGGGTGGTTGGAGATGTTCTCCAGGTCAGGGGTGGTTGGAGATGTTCTCCAGGTCCAGAGGTGGTTGGAGATGTTCTCCAGGTCCAGAGGTGGTTGGAGATGTTCTCCAGGTCCAGGGGTGGTTGGAGATGTTCTCCAGGTCCAGGGGTGGTTGGAGATGTTCTCCAGGTCAGGGGTGGTTGGAGATGTTCTCCAGGTCAGGGGTGGTTGGAGATGTTCTCCAGGTCCAGGGGTGGTTGGAGATGTTCTCCAGGTCAGGGGTGGTTGGAGATGTTCTCCAGGTCAGGGGTGGTTGGAGATGTTCTCCAGGTCAGGGGTGGTTGGAGATGTTCTCCAGGTCCAGAGGTGGTTGGAGATGTTCTCCAGGTCATGGGTGGTTGGAGATGTTCTCCAGTCCAGGGGTGGTTGGAGATGTTCTCCAGGTCAGAGGTGGTTGGAGATGTTCTCCAGCTCCAGGGGTGGTTGGAGATGTTCTCCAGGTCAGGGGTGGTTGGAGATGTTCTCCAGTCCAGAGGTGGTTGGAGATGTTCTCCAGGTCAGAGGTGGTTGGAGATGTTCTCCAGGTCCAGGGGTGGTTGGAGATGTTCTCCAGGTCAGGGGTGGTTGGAGATGTTCTCCAGGTCCAGAGGTGGTTGGAGATGTTCTCCAGGTCAGAGGTGGTTGGAGATGTTCTCCAGGTCAGGGGTGGTTGGAGATGTTCTCCAGGTCAGGAGTGGTTGGAGATGTTCTCCAGGTCAGGGGTGGTTGGAGATGTTCTCCAGGTCAGGAGTGGTTGGAGATGTTCTCCAGTCCAGGGGTGGTTGGAGATGTTCTCCAGGTCAGGAGTGGTTGGAGATGTTCTCCAGGTCAGGGGTGGTTGGAGATGTTCTCCAGGTCAGGGGTGGTTGGAGATGTTCTCCAGGTCCAGGGGTGGTTGGAGATGTTCTCCAGGTCCAGGGGTGGTTGGAGATGTTCTCCAGGTCAGGGGTGGTTGGAGATGTTCTCCAGTCCAGGGGTGGTTGGAGATGTTCTCCAGGTCCAGGGGTGGTTGGACATGTTCTCCAGGTCCAGAGGTGGTTGGAGATGTTCTCCAGGTCCAGGGGTGGTTGGAGATGTTCTCCAGGTCAGGGGTGGTTGGAGATGTTCTCCAGGTCCAGAGGTGGTTGGAGATGTTCTCCAGGTCCAGGGGTGGTTGGAGATGTTCTCCAGGTCAGGGGTGGTTGGAGATGTTCTCCAGGTCAGGGGTGGTTGGAGATGTTCTCCAGGTCAGGGGTGGTTGGAGATGTTCTCCAGGTCAGAGGTGGTTGGAGATGTTCTCCAGGTCAGGGGTGGTTGGAGATGTTCTCCAGGTCAGGGGTGGTTGGAGATGTTCTCCAGGTCCAGGGGTGGTTGGAGATGTTCTCCAGGTCCAGGGGTGGTTGGAGATGTTCTCCAGGTCCAGGGGTGGTTGGAGATGTTCTCCAGGTCAGGGGTGGTTGGAGATGTTCTCCAGGTCCAGGGGTGGTTGGAGATGTTCTCCAGGTCCAGGGGTGGTTGGAGATGTTCTCCAGGTCCAGGGGTGGTTGGAGATGTTCTCCAGGTCCAGGGGTGGTTGGAGATGTTCTCCAGGTCCAGGGGTGGTTGGAGATGTTCTCCAGGTCCAGGGGTGGTTGGAGATGTTCTCCAGGTCAGGGGTGGTTGGAGATGTTCTCCAGGTCAGGGGTGGTTGGAGATGTTCTCCAGGTCAGGGTGGTTGGAGATGTTCTCCAGGTCAGGGGTGGTTGGAGATGTTCTCCAGGTCAGGGGTGGTTGGAGATGTTCTCCAGGTCAGGGGTGGTTGGAGATGTTCTCCAGGTCAGGGGTGGTTGGAGATGTTCTCCAGGTCCAGGGGTGGTTGGAGATGTTCTCCAGGTCAGGGGTGGTTGGAGATGTTCTCCAGGTCCAGGGGTGGTTGGAGATGTTCTCCAGGTCAGGGGTGGTTGGAGATGTTCTCCAGGTCCAGGGGTGGTTGGAGATGTTCTCCAGGTCCAGGGGTGGTTGGAGATGTTCTCCAGGTCCAGGGGTGGTTGGAGATGTTCTCCAGGTCAGGGGTGGTTGGAGATGTTCTCCAGGTCCAGGGGTGGTTGGAGATGTTCTCCAGGTCAGGGGTGGTTGGAGATGTTCTCCAGGTCCAGGGGTGGTTGGAGATGTTCTCCAGGTCCAGGGGTGGTTGGAGATGTTCTCCAGGTCCAGGGGTGGTTGGAGATGTTCTCCAGGTCAGAGGTGGTTGGAGATGTTCTCCAGGTCCAGGGGTGGTTGGAGATGTTCTCCAGGTCAGGGGTGGTTGGAGATGTTCTCCAGGTCCAGGGGTGGTTGGAGATGTTCTCCAGGTCCAGGGGTGGTTGGAGATGTTCTCCAGGTCCAGGGGTGGTTGGAGATGTTCTCCAGGTCAGGGGTGGTTGGAGATGTTCTCCAGGTCCAGGGGTGGTTGGAGATGTTCTCCAGGTCCAGGGGTGGTTGGAGATGTTCTCCAGGTCCAGGGGTGGTTGGAGATGTTCTCCAGGTCCAGGGGTGGTTGGAGATGTTCTCCAGGTCCAGGGGTGGTTGGAGATGTTCTCCAGGTCCAGGGGTGGTTGGAGATGTTCTCCAGGTCCAGGGGTGGTTGGAGATGTTCTCCAGGTCCAGAGGTGGTTGGAGATGTTCTCCAGGTCCAGGGGTGGTTGGAGATGTTCTCCAGGTCCAGGGTGGTTGGAGATGTTCTCCAGGTCAGGGGTGGTTGGAGATGTTCTCCAGGTCAGGGGTGGTTGGAGATGTTCTCCAGGTCAGGGGTGGTTGGAGATGTTCTCCAGGTCCAGAGGTGGTTGGAGATGTTCTCCAGGTCCAGAGGTGGTTGGAGATGTTCTCCAGGTCCAGGGGTGGTTGGAGATGTTCTCCAGGTCAGGGGTGGTTGGAGATGTTCTCCAGGTCCAGAGGTGGTTGGAGAT
This sequence comes from Tapera naevia, assembly GCA_033556795.1. Classification (NCBI taxonomy): domain Eukaryota; kingdom Metazoa; phylum Chordata; class Aves; order Cuculiformes; family Neomorphidae; genus Tapera; species Tapera naevia. The sequence goes on from JAUMJJ010000372.1 coordinate 52,347, forward strand.
GTTCTCCAGGTCAGGGGTGGTTGGAGATGTTCTCCAGGTCCAGAGGTGGTTGGAGATGTTCTCCAGGTCCAGGGGTGGTTGGAGATGTTCTCCAGGTCCAGGGGTGGTTGGAGATGTTCTCCAGGTCAGGGGTGGTTGGAGATGTTCTCCAGGTCCAGGGGTGGTTGGAGATGTTCTCCAGGTCCAGGGGTGGTTGGAGATGTTCTCCAGGTCCAGAGGTGGTTGGAGATGTTCTCCAGGTCAGGGGTGGTTGGAGATGTTCTCCAGGTCCAGAGGTGGTTGGAGATGTTCTCCAGGTCCAGGGGTGGTTGGAGATGTTCTCCAGGTCAGGGGTGGTTGGAGATGTTCTCCAGGTCCAGGGGTGGTTGGAGATGTTCTCCAGGTCCAGGGGTGGTTGGAGATGTTCTCCAGGTCCAGGGGTGGTTGGAGATGTTCTCCAGGTCCAGAGGTGGTTGGAGATGTTCTCCAGGTCCAGGGGTGGTTGGAGATGTTCTCCAGGTCCAGGGGTGGTTGGAGATGTTCTCCAGGTCAGGGGTGGTTGGAGATGTTCTCCAGGTCAGGGGTGGTTGGAGATGTTCTCCAGGTCCAGGGGTGGTTGGAGATGTTCTCCAGGTCCAGGGGTGGTTGGAGATGTTCTCCAGGTCAGGGGTGGTTGGAGATGTTCTCCAGGTCCAGAGGTGGTTGGAGATGTTCTCCAGGTCAGGGGTGGTTGGAGATGTTCTCCAGGTCAGGGGTGGTTGGAGATGTTCTCCAGGTCCAGGGGTGGTTGGAGATGTTCTCCCAGGTTCCAGGCGGGTGGTTGGAGATGTTCTCCAGGTCCAGAGGTGGTTGGAGATGTTCTCCAGGTCCAGGGGTGGTTGGAGATGTTCTCCAGGTCAGGGGTGGTTGGAGATGTTCTCCAGGT